>PVKZ01005817.1:0-45635 GCA_004027375.1 Macroglossus sobrinus | reverse complement strand
GCATGCTGGGATGGGGGTCTGGGGCCCACGCTGGGACGCACCAGGAGGCAGTCAGCAGGGTGGGGGCGGGGCTGGGGCTCACGCTGGGACCCCCCGGGAGGTGGTCAGCAGGGTGGGTAGGGGCTGGGGCGCAGGCTGGGACACCCCGTAAGGCGTGGCAGGAGCAGGAGAAGCACGGCGGGGCTGCGGGAGTCGGGGTGCGGGCGGCGCGGGGCGGGGCCTGACTCGGGCCTCGTCTGTCCTTCTGCGCAGACGGCGCTGCTCTGGGCCTGCGCGCTGTTCCCCGCGCCCGAGGACTGGGCGGAGCTGCAGGGCGCCGTGTACCGCGTGCTGGTCGTGCTGCTCTGCTGCCTGGCCACGCGGAAGCTGCCCCACTTCCTCCGGCCCGAGCAGGACCTGCTGCGGGGCAGCGGCCTGGACCTGCACGGCCTCTACCAGCGCGTGGAGCGCTTCGCCAGCCAGCCCGAGGCGTCCCTGCGCATCCACGCCACGCACCTGGGCCGCGGGCCGCCGCCCCGGCTCGGCAGCGGGGTCAAGGCGCTCCTGCAGCTGCCCGCCAGCGACCCCGCCTACTGGGCCACCGCCTACTTCGACGTCCTGCTGGACAAGGTGGGCACGGGCCACTGAGGGGCCTCGGGCGGGCCCGGGTCACACGCGGTGGGCACAGAGCCCGGGACCGCCCCCCTGGGGTCCGGAGCTTGAGCGAGGCGGGGCGGGGTCAGAGGGTCTGTCAGGGTGGAATGTGCCGTGGGGGGGACATAGTGGGGTGTCATGTAGGTCCCGGGGGCCCCGCCCACCAGTGAGTGACCCGCGGGCCCAGGGCCGCTGTCTGTGGGAACCAGGGCAGATGTCCAGGCCCTCCCCGTCCCCAGAGCCACCCCAAACCCCTGCTGGCAGCGCTCAGAGCCGCCGCCGCCGCCACGCTGGGCTCCATCCCTCATGAAGAGGTGTGGGAGTGGCCTGCCCGGGGTTTTGGGGAGCAATTCCTGCCGCACCCTGTTCCCAGGAGCCGCACGCCCCCTCCCTTGAGTGTCGGGCATGCTCTGCCACCCGACCCCCCACGTCCCCGGAGAGGCCAGTCCTGCCCCTCCCCCCAGGGCACACCCCGGCGGGGTAGCAGGAGGGGCGCGCACACTCAGTCCCCGGGTCACCTCGCAGGGCGGCAGGCCCCTCCGAGGACGCCTGCGCGGGAGGGAGGGCTGGGGAGAGGCCGGGGCGGGTGCACCCGCCTGGAGGAGCGCCAGGGCAGCCCGCGGGCGGGACGGCCCGGAGGTCAGGACAGCGACGTCTCCGTGACGACCGGTCCCGTCTGCCCGCAGTTCCAGGTCTTCCACATCCAGGATGAGGACCGGGTGTCCGCCATGCAGAGCATCTTCCAGAAGACCAAGTCGCTGGGCCGCGGGGACTGCTGAGCGGCCGCGGGGGACCCCGGCAGAGGGGGCGGGGCTTCACCTCCGGGACCCGTGGTTGGCGGCGGAGGGACTTTGTCCCCCGCAACAGTCCGGGGCGGGGTGCGGCCTCGCGGGAGGCTGAGGGAGTTGGACAGTGGACCTCCCCGAGCAGCTGCCCCGTCCCCAGGGCTGCGTATGTCATGTGACATGCGTCCACCCTCCTGTGTACTGCCATTAAGACTCTGAGTGTCCCCACGAGGCCTGGACCTTGAGGCTCGTCCCCCACCCGCGTCCCCTGCTGCTCTGTGCCATGAGACTCTGCATGTGACATCCTGAATAAAGAACGCACTTCACAGGGCCACCGCGCTCACACCTCGCCCCGTCTACCGCGCAGAGCAAGGGCGGGGCCCAGCGCCCTCCGCGGGGCGTGGAGACGGTGTCACAGCCCCCGGGGGTGTCCGTGTATGGGGTGGCTCGGAGGCTGTTAGTGCTGAGTGGGCTGGAGCAAGCCGGGCTACCCTGCAGGTGTATAGGTTGGGGTACCCCGTGGTATCTCTGGAAAGGCCTGACATGGGAGCTGGGGTTCCCATGCTCACTGTTCAAAACACAGCACCAGGCGTGGTGTGGGGTCCCAGGGGAGAAGGGCTCCCCCCCCCCACCACGAGACCCCAAGCCGCTGCGGGCCCTGAGCTGCCTGTCACGCGCCCCACGGAGTGGGGTCCACGCCCGTGCAATGAGGCAGGGAAAATAATAAGTAAGAGGCGTGAATATGGGGAGACAAGATGTAAAACCGTCCTCATTCATAGAAGACTTGATTATTTACGTAGGAAACCCTAAGAAACCACTAGACTTTGTGAATTTCGCGAGGTCGGGAGACACAAGGTTCATAGAGAAAAGAGGGAAATGAAAAATTTACCGTTTGCAACAGCACGAGAAAGAGCGAACTCCCAGAAATTCATCCAGCAAACGCATACGAGACCTCCGCACTGAGAACGAGAAGCCTTGTCACGGATAACTTTAAAAAGACTTAAATTAACGTTTAGGTCTTTCAAACCTCTAAATTAGAGATGTACGATATCGTAACGATGTCATACGTTCCAACTCGATACACAGACTTCGTGCAACTGCCATGGACATTCCGGCAAGCTCTAGACGAGGGAACCCTAAGATTCAGAGGATCCAGGGTAGGAAAAACAGCCTTAAAGGGAACAGAATCAGAGGACCTGCCACTTGATCAGGAGCTGCTGTGTGTGGGGGTCCCACGCTGATGTTGGGGGGCCGGCGCTGACATGGGGGGGGTGAACGAGCACGTGTCAGCTGGAGGGGAGCGGCGGGGTCTGCCGGGCCCACCCTGGCGGGCCGACCAGGCGTCAGCATGGGTGACGCCGAGTCCCCAGGCCCCCCTCTGCTGGGCGCACGGAGTCGCCACGATGTGGATAACAAACCACACACACAGACGCTGACACCGTCGTCCCCAGGCAAACGTCAGAAGCTGCCCGGAGGACCACGAAGCAGGCCGGGGACCGCCAGACGGCACGGACAGCACAGGCCGCGAGAGGACACAGGGACGAGTGGGACTTGGCTTTGTCTGGAGCGTCTGCTCCTTGACAGACACGGCTGAGGGAAGGAACAGGTGAGACACAGAGCAGGGGACACTCACGACGCCTGCATCCGACGGCAGCCAGAACCTCTCAAAACACTCTCACACATCAGCCGTGAAAGGAAAGATCAAACCACCTGAGCAAACTGCTCGAGCTGCTGCTTCTCAGAAGGGGCCCTACGCGTGGCCGGTGAGCGCATGGAGAGACGCTGGGCACCACGGCCCTCGGGGAGACGCCCGTGAGAGCCGGAGCAGCTGCAGCGTCACTCGCTGCGAGGAAAGACGCCTCCAGACGACGGTGGCCCCCCCCCCGCCCGTGTGCGGGCGGTGCGGGGTCAGGCAGCCTGTCACCGCAGGGGCCCTCTGGGAGAGTCCCCAGCCCTGCCTGTGACTTCTGGATTTCAGACCCGCTGGCCTTCCCCGCCCCCGTGCTGATCACGGACGATGATGTCACGGTGTCCCTTTAGTGCTGGTGGCTGTGAGCACCGTGGGCTGGATGGCCTCTGGCCTGCTCGGTCCCCACCCCGGTGACACAGCTGAGCCCAGTGAGGACCTGGAACCGTGGCCATGGCTGCGACTGCCGGAAGCATGGCCCGGTCCAGGGTAGGCCCCAGGTGGGCCTGGTCTGAAGCTCTCTGGGAGGGACCCCGAGGGAGGGGTGGAGCTGGGGGACACAGGGAGGGAGGGAGCCAAGCCAAGGCCCAGGAGGAGGCCGGGGCTGGGGCCACCTTCCGCTGTCCCCTCGAGGGCCTGCCAGCTCCAGGACTGAGCCCCTCCCAGATGCTGGCGGCCGGCGCTGGCCTGCGTGCCAGGGCACCCCTGCATGCCAGGCCACCCCTGCTCGGGTCCTGGCTGTGCGCTGTCCCCCCATGCTCTGTCCTTGGCCACATGACTCAAGCCACAAGTCAGCCCTGTGGGCTGTGGGGCGCCTCCGGGGGCTCATGTGACCTTGCTTTGCAGGCGTGAGGTCTGGGGCCCCCGTGTGCCCGTCTTCCAGCCCTGGGGGAGCCCGGTGCGCTGCCCCAGAGGGGCGCGGCCAGGGTGCAGGGGCGCCTCCCTGCCGGAGCCTTCCGAGCGCACCCCACACAGCAGGGCGGTTATCAGCGGGTTCTTTATTAGGCGTCCCCAGGGGGACCCCAGCTCGAGTGGGAGGCGCTGAGGGTCCTGAGCCCGTTTCCAGGAGGCTCGGGAAGGGGAGGGGCCGCCGGTCCGGTCCGCGGGTGCAGCCAGCCTGAGAGGGGGCCGAGGTAGGGGGCCGAGGCCGGGGGCCGGTCACAGCCTGCCCTTGGCGCAGTGCTGCAGGGCCTCCCGCAGGGCGCCGGCCACGCGGTCCACGTTCTCCCGGGTGGCGTTGCAGCCCAGGAGGCCGATGCGCAGGACCTGGGGGCGGGCGGCTCGGATGTCGGGGGGCCTGGGCCCCACCCGCCTCCGCTGAGGTCTGGGCAGAGCAGTCGGCTCCCCCTCTGAGGGCCCCCCGCCCAGGGTGCGCCGGGGGCGCTGAGAGCTTCCTCCGGTCACACGGAGCCCGGGAAGGGGGGCCCAGGGCGGCAGCCAGGAAAGGCCACTCAGCATCACCCGCTGGGCGGGCACGGCCCGACCCGGGCACCACTGGAGCCGGGCACGGGGCCTCCGGGCTGGCCTGCCGCAAGGACGTTTGGGATGCATTGGGGAGGCTGCACCCCGAGACCTCAGCAGCTGGGGCGGAAGGGGCAGGAGGACGCAGTCTGCCCCAGACTCAGCCCCCCGTATCCCTGGGGTCCAGAGAAGGCTGTTCCCTCTGGACCCCCCTGCTGCCCCGGGCCCTCTGATGACCACGGCCCCCGTCCCGGGGCTGGACGTGGGCACAGTCCGCTCCGTGCGGGGTTGAGCCCAGCTTCTGCGGCCGGTGTGGCCGGCGCTGCCCTCACCTTCCCCGTGGAGGGCCCGAGGCCGCCGGTGATCTCGATGGCGAAGCGGTCCATCACGTAGCTGACGATGTCCCTCCAGTCGTAGCCGGCGGGCACCGCCACCGTGGTGACGGTGGGCAGCCGGAGGGCCTGCGTGCGGGGCGGGGGGGTAGGCCGGCTCAGCACCGGCCCCGCCCGCCCTGGGCTCCGGCTTCCGAGTGGGGAGGCGGGGCTGAGGGGGCTGAGGGGACCCCCGCCCACCGGCCCCCGGCCGCTTACGGGGTCCGTCACGAAGAGCTGCAGCCCGAGCGCCTGCAGACGCCGGTGCAGGTACAGGCTGGCCTCCCGGTGTCGCTGCCAGCTGCTCTCCAGGCCCTGCGCGGGGAGAGGGTGCCCCGTGTGGACGCGGCGGGGGGGGCGGGGGTGACTTAGATGCTGAGGCCTTGGGGAGCCCTCCTGGAGCCCCCAGCGGTGGCCCCCTATCCTGCCAGCCCCCAACCCCCACTGCTGCCCCGTCTGTGTCTCATGGGGACCCACCCTCTCCCTCCCCCACACGGCTCACGCCCCTGGCCCACCTTCAGAGCCCCCTACCCCCCAAGTCACAGGCCAGCTCAGGTGCCGGTGACTCGACTCCCGCTGGGCCCTGGGGTGCTGCTTTATGAGCAGACAGCGGAGGCCCAACCCAGCACCGCAGCCACAGGGGGAGGCCGGGACGGCGGGCACGGCCGTGTGTCCTGTCCTGCGTCCCGTGGGGACTTTGCCATGCCACACCAGCGTCCCTGCCAGGGCTGCTGCCTCCCACCCCACGCCTGGGAGCCGGGAGAGGCTGCAGGAAGGCGCCCCAGTGGCCGCAGCTTGGTGTCCTGTGGTCACCGCAGCTGCTGGCCTCGCTTCCAGGCCCCTCGCGCTGTCACCTGGCCGCCCTCGCTGGCTTCCCTAAGCGTCGGGGCCCCACCACCGCGTCTGCCCGCTGGGCTCTGACCCCCGCCCACCCCGCCGAGGCCAGCGCCCCTGTCCCCTCACCTCCTCCACGATCAGTGCCAAGGCCTCTCGCAGGCCGAACAGGCCGCTGACAGGGGTGGTGTGGTGGTACCTGCAGGGCAGGGAGGGGCTCGTCCAGCGTCCCCAGGGGGCCCCGGACAGCAGCCCGTGCGCCCCAGCCCCAGCCCCAGCCCCAGCCCCAGCCCCAGCCGGGCCGGGCCCTCTGACCACAGGGCCAGCTTCCATCCCAGGCGAATGCTGTCCACGGGGAATTCTGGACTCGGAGCTGGCCGGGCAGCCCGGTCTGGGAGACCAGGGCCCAGAACGGGGCTGACAGGCTCCCGCCTCCCCACCCGGCCCCCCTGAGCCCCGGCAACCCCGAGAACCCCACCCCGCACCCACTGGCCCACGGGGCAGGGCACAATTCCTGGTGTCTTTGTCCCCACGAGTGACATAAGGGGCCTTGGGCTGTGACCAAAGCCACTTCACAGAGAGCCCCTGTTCACCCCTTTCTGGGTAAACTGAGGCCCGGGGATGAAGAGACATAGCCAGGTCCAAAGCACCCGAGGGTGCACTGGGACGTCCAGGGACACGGGGCTCCTGCGGGCAGCTGCTGGCCCCAAGCCCCCGGCCGGGGAGGAAGGCGGGGCCCTGGGCGGGGGCCGCCGATGGGGGGCTCAGGACCAGTGAGTGGAAGTGATGGGGTCGCCCCACGCCCCTCAGCCACCCGCCGACCCTCACGTCCTGGGTGAGCCGTCGCAGCCCCAGAAGCTGGCCAGCCACTGGACGTCCAGGTAGAAGGAGAAGGGCCTTGTCTTCCGAGAGTAGATCTTATCTCTGGGGAGAGGAACCAGCCTGAGCCCCCGCCCGTCCGGCCGGGGTGCCTGTGGGGCTGCCCTGCCGGGCCCCCCGCTGCACGGAGGAGAGTCGAAAGGGAGCCGGAGGGGTGGGGTCCCCGGGCGGCCCATGCCGCTGGCCCTGGGCCCTGGCCTGGCCCGCCCTCCCCGGCCCCTCCCGTGGGGTCATCCTGCCTGTTCCCCAGGCCAGCGAAAGGTGACATCACTTAAAGATGGGGGGGGCTGCGCTGGCGAGTGGGGCGCGTCCACGTGACGGAAGGGAAGCCGGGGCTCCCGGAGGCTGCTGCACCCCTGGGGTGTAGACTGGGAGGCTAGGGGTGAGGAGGGGCTCCCCGGACAGGCCTGAGCAGACCTGGCCTCTCCCCAGCTCTGGACTCGGACCCAGCCCCCTCCTCGCCCCGCCCACGTGGAATGCCTCTGCCACCCCGAGTGTCATTCTGGTAGATGGCACGGTTGTCACCCACTAGCGCTGGTGCCCGTCCCCTCCCAGCCCACCCGGGCCTGGCTCAGGGCCTGGACACGGGACGCGGGGAGGTGTTGGGGCTGCAGCACAGCACAGCTGGCCCAAGGCCACCCCCTGGACGCTGAGCCGGGTGGAGCCAGAGGGGGGCTGGCACGGGGGGCACTGGCACGGGGTCGGGGGGCTGGTCCTTGGCTTGATGGGATGGCAGGCCCCGCATCCCCCACACACAAGCCTCCACAAGGACTGTCTTCTGGATGCCAGCCTGGCTAGGCTGCGCGTGCCACACACCCACACCCGTCACCGCGCCCGACCCTGCTCCGAGAACCAGGGCTCTGGCACCTCGTCCTGGGGGGCCCCTCTCCTGGGGACTCCGTCTCCTGGGGGGCCCCTCTCCTGGGGGTCCCTCTCCTGGGTGGCCCCTCTCCTGGGGGGTTCCTTTCCTGGGGTGTGTGGTGCGGATTTTGAGGTGTCTCTGAGCATGATGAGGTGCCCTTTCCTCGCTTGCTTCGTCCCCCCCCTCGCCACCTCCTGGGGTCCCTGGGCCTCGCCGCTCGTCCAGCCCTGGCCTGGCGTTCCGGGGGTCACTCACTTGGCCTTGTCACTGAAGGAGATGAGCGAGGTGCCGGGAGGGGCGTTCAGGACCTTCTGGGAGCCGGAGTACAGGACGTCAATGCCTGCGGGGAGGGGGTGCACGCTCAGGGGGCCGGGCCCACGGGGGGCGGGGTGCTGCGGCCCAGGCCTGGGCAGGTCCGGCAGAAGTCTGGGTAAGCTGGGGGCCCCCTGCACCTGGCGTCTGAGTGAGGGGACAGTCCTGTGGGGCCGGGCCGTGCCTCGTGGGGTCTGACCCTACCTCCGGGCGGGCGGGAGACCCGTGAGGGGGCGCGGAGGGAGCGGGGCGGGGGACACGCGTTCCCTTTGCCTCGCGAAGCCCCGCCCCCGCGCCGGAAGCCACGCCCCCACCCGAGCTCAGCCACCCGCTGTCACCTCTCGTGCTCCAGGCATGGGGTGCGGGCCAGGGCTCCGGCTAAGAGTGCCGCTCCCACCCTGAGCTCTGCCCGCCTTGCAGGGCCCTCAGGGTCCCCCGGCAGCTCCCAGCATGCCGCGGCCCAAAGCAGGGGGCCTGGGTCTGGGAAGGGGTGCTGTCTTCATGAACTCTGGGAGAACCACAGGACCGCGAGCACACGTGGCGCGGGGGCGGGGCGGGGTGGGGGGCTGGTTTCGGTTATGCCCTGCTCCCCCGTGGGACCCGCACTCGGGGCGCCCAGGCTGGAGCCCCTTGGCCCGGCTTCTCCGTCCACGGCGGGGTGGCCCGACCGCGAGGCGCAGTGTGACTCGTGGGGGACAGTCCTGCCACCCGCACTGCGGCCTGGGCCCCTCCCCGCACCAGCCTTTTGCGGCACTGGGAAGGGGTGGCCCACAACCCCGCTGTCGCAGACCGGGAGGGGCCCTCTGCGCTGGCGGGCAAGGGCGCTCCCGCTGGCCCTGAGGGCGCCCGGCACCTCCCTCTCCTCACACCGCCTCCCACCGGCCTGCCCTGCCCCCACCGGCCTGCCCTGCCCCCACCGGCCTGCCCTGCCCCCATGGGGCCTGACCCAGCCCCCATCGGCCTGCCCTGCCCCCACGGGGCCTGACCCAGCAGGCTGACCCACAGAGGGACAGGGGCAACGCCTGACCAGACCTTTCCCGCAGGCCTGCCGGCCCGTCAGAGCCTGGGGGGCTGGGCTGTGGTCACACCCTTACCTTGCCGGTCCATGTGGAGGGGGGCCCCCCCCAGGGACGCCACCGAGTCCACCAGGAGCAGGCACTGGTACCTGGGGGGAGGGGCAGCAGAGTGAGGTGGTGGGGGAGGGGGGCCCTCAGCTTCCACTCCTGCTCCTGTCCAGGGCAGCCTGCCACCTCCCGCTGGGGCCCAGGGCCGGCTGTGTCCTGAGCCAGGGTGCAGGGCAGAGCGGTGTCCCCATGGGCCTCGCGGGAGCTGGGGTCCCTGCCTGCCAGCCGCAGGGCGTGTGAGGGCCGGCTCAGGCCGCCCGGGGTCCTGGGGGCAGCCGGGGGCTCTGAGGCTCAGGCCAAGGGCTGCGTGGGCTCCTGGGGCCGCATGCACCAGCCTGGGCCCCCGTCGGCCCCCCGACTGGAAGCCTGGAGCCCCGAAGGGACAGGTCCACTCAGGGACAAGTGACCCGTGGGGACCACAGCGCAGGCTCTGCTCCCGAGCGTGATTCACACAAGACGCCGGGCGCGGCTGTCCGAGGAGCACGCTGTGCCCAGCGGCCTCAGGGCCCGTGGTAGCCGTGGGCTCCCCCAGCCTCTGGTCAGCTCTGCAGAGCAGGACCTGGTCACAGGAGGGTCCCCCCCACTCCACCAAGGCCCTGTGCGCCCTGCAGGGGTGGGGGCAGGAGGCCCACAGGGGGCTGGGGCAGGAGGCCCACAGGGGGCTGGGGCCCGGCAGCTGAGCCAGCGCCACGCCTGCCCCAGCCCGGTGACTGTGGGCACTGTGGGCACGCCTGGCCCTGCTCTCGGAAGGCGTGCGCCCCCAGACTCAGCACAGGAGGACCCCGAGGCTCCCCACACCACGCAGGGGCTGCGGGGGTGGGTGGGACTCAGCTGAGGGACCTGCCCGCACCCCCTGCCGGCCCACCCCACCCTGTCCCACCCCGGCCTGGGCTGACCGCGGCCACTGGGTGCGCCACCTGTGGCAGAGCGCCCCGTAGCCGTCGAGGGGCTGCAGCACGCCGCTGGACGACTCCCCGTGCGTCAGGAACAGCAGCTGCGGCCTGTGCTGGGCCAGGCCCTGCAGGGAGCAGAGGGGACAGCTGTGGGCAGAGCCGGGGGGCGAGGGGCCTCCCCAGGCCGGCTGGCCCCTCCCGGAAGGACTCCTCCTGATGAGGGCCAGCAGGACCCACCCCTGCACCCGCTCTTGGTGCCGCCCTCCCCCCCCCATGTGCCTGTGGCGTGCTGAGGTGGGGGCCAGGCATCTCGGCTCTGGGCGGGGGGCGGGGGTGACTCGCTCCCGGAAGAGAAAGACTTTGTCCCAGAGACCCAGGATGAGTAGCTCGGCCTCTGGCCTGTTCTGTTGGGGCCATCGTGAGGTGGCCTGAGTCCCCAGGGCTTGGGCTGGTCGGGCTGACGGTGCCCGGTGGGGAGGGGCTGGCACCCCGAGTGTCCTGCTCCCCACCCCCTGCCTCCAACCCTGGCTCCGCCCACAGGTCTGCGCTCCTGACTCAGTTTCCCCACCAGCAGAGCCCTGCCTGTCAGGCTTCCCACCTGCCCCCAGGTCCCAGCAGGCCCTTCCTGTGCAGGTCACCGGGAGCTGGGAAGCCTCTGCCCTGGGCCCCCCCAGCCGGCCGGCCCCTCCCGCCCCCAGGGCCGGGGTCCACCCACCTCCTCCACCTCCTGCAGTGTGTAGCAGCCCCCCGGGTCCTTGGTCATCCGGTGCACGCGGGCGCCTGGGGGAGGGGCGGGGAGAGGTGAGCCAGCCCGGCCTGGCACGAAGGCCAGGGGCCACCCCGAGCCGGCCGCAGGAAGGCCTGGGGCTTCCGGTGCCCTGGGTGGCAGCGGCCAGCCTCGGTTCACTGCCCCCCCTCAGGGGGCTCTCCTTGAGCCCCCCGGGCCTCGCGTGCCCAGCACGCCTCCCGTCGGGAGTAAGCAAGGCCGGTGTGGCAGGTGCCACCCCAGCAGAGGGTGGTTTGGGGGGCCACGTGTTTGCTGAAGGGGCGAGCGGGTGAGGGGCATGCCGAGGGCTCCTTGTCCTCTCTCTCTCTCGGACCCCTGCATGGGAGTGGGGAGGCCGGGGACCATCCAGGCCTCAGGGGAGAGCCGAGGCCCGGGTGGGGGCAGGGCAGGGCCGGGGCCCGTCCAGGCCGCGCGGCGGGCGGTCAGGGGCCTCACGGTCCGCCTGGGGGCCCGGCCTCTGCCCCACTCCGACTCCTCCCGAAACCAGCCTGTGGACTCGGGGGGCAGGGCGAGGGGCCAGGGCCGGGGCCAGGCCGGGCCGGCCCTGACCTTGCAGGAGCTGCGAACTTTCCAAAGCCACGATCGATCGCTCGCTGAGCCCGCTCACGCCCGCGCCCGGCCTTTGTCTCCAGAGATTTAAACCCTGGCTCGGCCTCCGGAGTCTGTGGCCCCAACAGGAGCCCGTGTCTGAGGTTTTGAGGGGGGACTTCAGCCCCCAGAACGCTGTCCTGGGCAGAGCGAAGGCGACCCCAGGGGGCTGTGAGAGCTGAGGCCAGAGGCTGCCCTCCGGGGACCCCGCCCCTGACGTGCTCCAGAAACAGCCGTTCCCCGAACGCTGGGGTCCCTCGAGCCCCCGGACGCCCAGGCCGGCGGGCAGGGGGGCAGGGAAGGGCCTAGGTTGGTGTCTGGCTGGCGGGGGGCACTGCCAGGCCTCCTGCCCGCGGTGGGAGGCCTTCGGGGGGCGGGCGCGCTGGCTCGAGGGCCACCCCCCACCCTCTGCCCCGTGCCTCACCGATTCGCTCCCCGACCTCGGCCGCTCGCTGCCCCCAGATGCCGTTGACCCCGACCAGGAAGGCGTCCCCGGGCTCCAGGAGGTTGAACAGGGCCGCCTCCAGGGCGGCGTGGCCCGAGCCGCTGACGGCCAGCGTGAGGCTGTTCCTCGTCTGGAACACGTACTGGATACCTTGCTTGATCTCGTCCATGATCTGGGGGCGCAGGGCGCGCGGGTCAGGCCCGTGCCCGGCTCCCCACTTCCCTGCGGCCAGGCGGCGGCTCCCCCCCCCCGGGGACTGTCCCCCACCCCCGACGGCCCACCTGGAACATCTCTCTGTGCATGTGGCTGATCAGCTGCAGCGCCCCGGCCGCCAGCACTCGCGGGGCCAGGTTGGAGGGCCCGGGCCCCAGCAGGAGCCGGCTGGGCACCGACAGGGGCGCGCGCAGGGCCTCCGGGGGGCCCACCAGCAGCTGGGGCGCGGCCATGGTCCGCACCCAGCCTGCCGCCCGCGGCCCCAGGGACGCACTGGCCGAGGTCAGCGCCCGGAGCATTCCTGGCCGCCCCGCGCCCGAGGGCCGTGCGTGTGTGGGCGGCAGAGCTGAGGCGAGGCTGATAGGCTCCCGCTCCACCCGCCGCCGGCCTGCTGCCGGTCCCTGACCCCCGGTCAGTGCTTGCCCTGCACATCAGGGCCTGACAGCCGGGGTGTTGAACCCCAGTGGGGGAGGAGGAGCTCAGGGCCAGCCAGCCACCCTGCACCTGCCGGCTCCTCTCCCCGACTCCCCGCGGCTGTCCCGGGGGGACGTCCAGCCCCAGATCTGTTCGGATGGACCAGAGAGCGAATACCTCAGACTTGAGATGACCTCAGAGTCTCAGGTCATCCGGTCTGGGTCGCCCACACGCCGCCCTGATGCCGCAGTGCTGAAGCAGTGACAACGGAGTGGCCGTGTGCCGATAAAACTTTATTTAGGAAGCAAATCGTGGGCCATAGCGTGCCGATCCTGGCTCAGCTGATGGGAAGGCCCGCGTGTATGGACACGCACGCACGCACGCCGAGAGCGGGGTCGTTCCCCACCCCGTGGGAAATCAGCACTTCCTCTGCCCCTCCCTGCCCGTGGCCCTGAGGTTCGGCGGCCACACCTGCGGCCACACCTGCGGGCACACCTGCAGGCAGGTGCATGGGATGCATCCTCTGCCTGTGGAGTCCACAGGTGGGGAGAGCAGATGCAAGTCGAGCCCCGCTCCGGGAGGAGCCCCGCACAGCAGGTCCACCGCCCAGGGAGTCAAAGCGGCGTCCCCCGTGCTCTGAGCAGCCTGCACGCTTCTCACAGTCCTCGTGGGGCTCAGAGGTCTGGCACCCGGCTCTTGCAGGTGACCAGGAGGCGGCTCCCTCCCACGGGGACCCAGCAGGAGACTTTGCACGGGGACTGCCAGCTCAGTGCTGCGCTGGGTTTGTGGTGTGACATCCTGGGGGCGTGGGGACCCCACCAGGCTGGACAGTCGTGGCCTAAGCCCCTGGGGACCCTCACAGCCCTGTCTGTAAAGACACAGAACACACAGGTGGAGGGGACGGCCCATGTGCTGGGCACAGAACCACCTGGGGTGCCTGCAGGCCCCAGGCCTGGCCCCGGGGAACGTGGCGAAGATGTGGTCTTCGTCGGCTCGGGACAGGCACGCCACGACGCGGGCCTTCTGTCACACAGGGGGGACAGGCGGAAGCACCCCCTCCCCCTCCTGCCTTCCTCCCTGCCCCATGCCCTCTTCACGAGCTTGCTCTGGGCCAGCACCCCCGTCCCCTGCTCCAGCGGACACAGGGTCAGCCAGAGAGGCCACAGCTCCCGCAGACAGGCGGGTCAGGGGGGACCCAGGGTCACCTTCAGCCTCCTGAAAGCTGAGAGGGGAGACCTCGAGGGCCCAAAAGCCTAGAGGAGAGGGAGGAAAGCCCCAGGGGCTGCCAGGAGGAGGTGTGGTGGGGGGGCATCAGAGCTGAGCCGTGGAGAGTGCAGGGGCCGGGTGGGGCGGCGAGGGGCTGCCAGGAGGCTGCGTGTCGATTCCCGGACACGCACCGAGCCCTCGGTTCACCATCCGGGCAATTTCTGAACGACGATGACGTCCCATTGTCCGGCCATGGGACAGACGCCCGACGACTGCCCCCAGCCGGGGGCTGAGGACGCAGGCCCGTCGTCCCAAGCACGCGCTCTGCGCTGCAGACCTCTGGCGTCCTGTCCTTCTGAACGCCCTGGCCGCTTGTCACCTGAGTGTCCAGTTTGCAAGCCCTGCGGGTGAGTCCATCCTGCTCGGTCTTTTCCCGCCGAAGCCTCCCGACGCTTCTGGAAGCTCGACCCCCTTCCGCCACGGCACTCGCCATGTGGGTCACGCCGCCTGCCGGCTGCCCGGCCCCCTCCTCCGGGTAGGGCCCCACGGCGTGCCCCGCCTGGCACGCGGGCGGGCAGGGGAAGCCCGGGCCCGGGGTGGCTGGGCAGGCGAACAGGAAGGCGTCCTGAGCTGATGTCACGGGGAGGGCAGCTGTTGCAATCGGCAGAGGCGTAGCCTCCGGCCAGCACCTGATTGGGAGCCGTTGGAGCCCTTGGTGGCCGTGAGCAGCAGGGCAGGCCCAGATCTCTGTCTGCGGGGATCCTGGGGATAAGGGCCACCTGGCCGGGTGGGCAGGAGCCGTGTCTCGTGGCCGTCGGTGGCAGTGGCCTGCCTGCGGTGACCGGGGCTCCTGGGGCTCCCACGGCACCCACTCTGTGTGTCGTGATGCTCGGGGCCCTGTGGGGGCCTCCGCCCTTCTCCCATTTGGGGTGGGTCATGATGTGACAGTTGTGACAACTCGGAGAGGACTTAGGCTGTGCCGATGGTCCCTGTGCAGTGTCGCCAGCCGCACCTCCGCACCCCAGAGCCCCCACCACCGTGCAGCGACCTCCGGCCGGGCCCGTCCAAGCCCCCCTCCGGCTCCGGGGCCTGCGCCCCTCCCTCGGGGCCAATTTACCCAGAGACAAATGGTGCTGTCTTAGGTGCTTTCGTAATTTCATGTTTGGGGGGATTTTTCACTGACACACAGACTTAACATACTGCTTTTAACACAGCAGAACCTTGGTCTAGGGTCGCCCAGGGGGCCCCAACTTCTCACAGCCCCAAATCCAGGAACGTGGCAATCTGCGTGGTAACGCCTGCTGGGTCTCACACACGTCGAACGGACAAACCCACGTTCTCGTGTTCATTATGCCAGGCGTTTGTCTAGACCGCTGAACTCATGCTGTGTCTGGACACCTGTGGTGTAAACGCCAGGCGTTCTGGGGTCCCTGACGGGAGAACAGGACGGATCGGAGCCCCGCTGCGCCTGTCACTGCGTCTGTCACTGCGTCTGTCACTGCGTCTGTCACCGCGCTTGTCACCACGTCTGTCACCGCATCTGTCACCGCGCTTGTCACCATATCTGTCACCACGCCTGTCACCGCGTCTGTCACCACGTCTGCCGCCTCCCCTGCGTGTCCCGGGTGCTCGGCTTGTCATTCTCTTCCGCCCCACTTTTTTTTTTAATGACCAGGAAGGAAGCGGGTTCCCAGGAGCAGGGCCGTTCGTGGGGCCCGAGCGATGCAGGGACTTTGCACTGTGACCCGTCAGCTGGGGGTGGGGGACGAGGCATGGCCCGTGTGGCTCCTCCTTCCGTGCGCTTTGTGCCGTTTCTGTCGCGAACCCCAGCGTAGGTCCTGGGGGCCCCCGCCACTGCAACGCGCCAGCCCAGGAGCGTGACGGTGTCGCTCGCTGCCAGCGGTGGCCTCACGCGGACGACGGGCAGCTCCCGCGCACCTGGCGTGGGCGCAGGCTGGCCGGAAGGCCTCCTGGCAGAAGCGACACCTCGCCAACACCTGGCAGGGAGAAGGGGTGACCGGGGCGGGGTTGGGGTGTGGAGCGGGTCAGGCCCAGGGAGCCGGGTGCCGTCAGGAGCGAGGAAGGCCCCTGGGGTCTCTCCCGAGCGCCCCACAGAACCACAGCGGGGAAAGGGCCGTGAGAGTCCTTCCCAGGAGCACCTCCTGTGCCCGGAGGGCAGAGGGTACCCCCCCCCGCACATCCGAACCCCCAGACTTTCTGGAAGCATTTCTGACCAGCGATAATCCACAGGGTCCCCGAGGAGACCACCGGTGCCTCAGGACAGGAAGGCCTGAGGGGGCAGGTCTGGGGTCATAGGTCACCTGACTCCAAACGCCTGTGCTTGGGCCCCCGGCCCCCAGACAGAAGAGGTGAGGGGGCCGCGGGGAACAGTGACACCCAGTGGCCAGACTGAGTCCCAGCTGGGAGCTTGGTGCTCTCTTCCCTCTACACGCTGCCTTCTTGGCCTTCCCGCTGGCAAAAGCAGCACAGTCTGGTTGTCCCAGGCGGGGGCGGGGCTGGAGGGGCAGCAGGACCCCGCCCCGCCCCCTCGGTCCCGCCCACGGCCAGGGTGGGGTGCCCACCGCAGCCGTCTGGGTGGGCGCCAGCAGGGCGCAGGGGGGCCCCGCCTTCCTGCAGCCGACCTGCTCTGGCGTGAGTGACGCAACAGTGACCTCCTGTGGCTGGAGTCCGGGGACACGCAGGAGCAGTGACAGGTGACGTGGGCACCCGTGGGAGGGACGGCATGGCGGAGCCTCGCTCGGGACAATCACAGCTTTAAAACGTCTACAGCATGAACTCCTCCAAGGGGACACCCTCGTAGAGCACGCGGACGCTCGTCCCCACCGCCAGCCTCGCGGCACCCACACCTGGCCCTCGTTTGCCAGCTGTGATTGACTTACGGCTCCTGGGGGGGAGGCATTATTCCGGGTTGTCCCTAAACGCCATCGCACGGGTGCTTACGGGAGAAAGGCGGGAGATCAGTCAGCCACACGGAGGGGCGGGAGGCCACCGTGTGCCCACGGAGACAGAGACTGCAACAAGCTGCCCCTCTGGCTCTGAAGACGGGACACGAGCCAGACGTGTGTCCCCGGAAGCCGGGGGAGGCAGGGACAGAGTCTCCCCTGGAGGGACATGAGGGTGGGCCCAGGCGTTAGTGGCACAGGGAGACTTTGTCCTGGGGAGCACGGGGACGGAGCCACTCAGGAGCCTGGAGGAGGCCTTGCAGGAACCAGAGCCCTCGGCCTGGTGGCAGCCTCCTCGGGGTGACCCGAAAAGGAGGGACTGCCTCGCCTCCACCCCACCCCACCCCACCCCACCTCCTGCCGGGCCCTGCCTCTGGCTGAACCCAGACTGGAAACCAGTGGGGTCAGCCTCTGGGGACAGAGAGGGCAGAGGCCGACCGAGGAGGTGGGGTTTCGGGTCTGGGCGCCCCGCCTGGCACACCGCCGGGCACCGCCGTGGCCACCCGTCCTGTAGAAGTGCGTCTTCGGAGGACCACGGAGGTGCCCCGGGTGGGGCCGCGTCCACACCACCCACCGGCCCCGGCCAGCGCGGAGCAGAGCGCTGGACGACGCCCCATGCCGAGCCCCGGGCACCTTCTCCGGCCCAGCCCCTCCCCCGCTTCGTGTGCAGGCGGACCACGTCTGCGCGCCTGAGTCCCTGGGGGGCCCCGCCCCATCCCCCATCCTCCACCCATCTCCGACCGGCGCCGGGCGTCCTGGTTGGTTCCGCCCAGCGACCACCAGCATAGTCGTAGCACAGAGAGGCCCGCTCCGTGCCCGGACACAGCCGGGGCGTGGAGGGTCTTGTGGACGCATAGAGGAGGGGGAACAGTGGGGAGCCCGTGAAGGTGCCAGGGGGTGTGTGTATTGGGCACTTCCTTCCGGCCTGGGTCACTAAGGGTGCCGCTGGCAGCAGCTGCTCTGCGGACATGGGCCCCACAGTGGGCTCTGGACAGACGCTGAGTCAGCAGCCTGCCGCCCAGTGCCTCGGGCAGAGCCCAGCAGAGCTGAGCGGAGTGCAGACCCCGGAGGGCCTCCCAAGCCGGAAGCCGGGGGGCCCCTCCACGGGGGGGGGGCATCACAAGGCTCCACCCCCCGCTGGGCGGGGGTCTCCCAGCCCTGCCCACTCTCCAGGGGAGGGGGCTCCATTCATTAAAGCCTGGGTGGGCCAGCTGAGGGCACTGCTTCCCACAGTGTCCCCAAAGCTGCCGGGCCCTGCCGCTCTGGCCGCCGAGAAGCTACTGGAGTCTGGGGAACAGCGTTAGGCCAGGGGTCTGGCTCGGACCGACCTCAGGGAGCCTTGGGGGCCTTGTCGAGCCTCTCAGCCTCTGTTTCTTCACCCACAGAATGGGGGTGGTGATCGTGCCTTCCTGGGCAAGAGTGCACGAGTTATGCAAAAGCAAGCACTTTGCAAACTCTGCCTAATGGTGACAGCCAGGGGCAGGGTCTGCAGGCCGTCTGCCCCTGCCCCCTCTGTGCTCCCCTGTGGCCTGTCCAGCTGGAGCCTCCAGTCAGCCCAGCTCCGGCCAGGCCTGCCCGGCCTCGGGCTGCCCTCGGGTCAGCCTGGTCGAGAGTCCCAGCCCTTGGGCCTGAGTCTGGCCAGCTCGTGGAAGCTGAAGAAAAAGTGTGACCACAAGGTGAGCGAGGTCTGCAGAGGTGCAGCTGGGAGGGCGTGCCTACAGGGTCTGCAGGGACCCAGTGAGCAGGGGGAGCCTCAGCCGGACGGGGGACTCCGCGGACACGGGGTCCGGAGTCCACCACGGGGAAACTGTCCCACACACATCACACTGGAGCCTGCACCTGCTTAGCCAGCTGAGCACAGCTGGGAAGAAAAGGGACCTGGCTGGGCCAGCAGGACACCAACCCGCGAGCTGAGAGCCAGTCCCTCCCTTCGCTTTCCCATCTTGGCCTCAGTTCCCCCATTTGTAAAACCAGCTTTCAGTCCATTCCCTAAGGTCGCTCCGGCGTTGCTCTGGAACCCACCGCGAGGCAGCTCCAGCCCGCAGCGGCCCCCGCGGTTTGGCCCGGCTTCAGGGTCCTGCTCTGGACTCCGCAGGCGGCTCTCTGCCTCCGCCTGGCTCCGGATGCAAGGCTGGACACGCCCCGCCGTTGCTATGGCAGCGGCGTTGCCAGGCAGCGCAAGGGCCCCCGGGAGTTAGGCTCCCAGGGAGTTGCCACGGCAACGAGGCGGCACCATCCAGGGGCGAGGCCTCCGAGGGGGCGGGGCCTCCCGATGGGGCGGGGCCTCCGAGGGGGCGGGGCTCCGCATCCCGCAGAAGTTCCAGAGAGAGGAGCCTGCCTCCCAGGATCCCAGCCTGACCCCTGCCAGGGTGGTGGACGCGGGCGGAGGGTCCCCGTGGGGCGTGGTCCCTCGGGCTGCGGGTGGGACTGAGGATGGACAGCCTCTTCCACACCCCATGGGCTGTTCGCCTGGACTCCCCGAGGGCTCCCACCCAGCTCTGCAGCCCACTACTCCGTGATCCTGCGGGAGGCAAGCCAGCCTCACCCCACCGCTCCCCTCACCGTCCGGTGGTCACTTCTGTTCGGGTAACCTGTCCTTTCACCCACCTTTTATTTATTTATTTATTTTGTCTCTGGCGTTCTGCAGATTTGGGGTTATTTTTTTCTGTTTGAAATCATGTTCGCTGCTCACAGAGTATTTGCAATTCTGGAAAATCTAATGTTTCTTCAAATATAGTTTCAGTCTCTCTCTAGTCCTCCTTCTGGAATCTTCGGGGTTGTTCTCAAGCTCCCGCCAGGGGCTCCCTTGGCTTTTCTGCTGCTCGGGGCACGCTGAGCCCAAATCTGTTTGGAGTTTGTGAACCTTTGTGAGATTTTGGGAAAGTTGGCGGCATGAACCAGTATGGAAAGTGGCTTTGGTAGTGATGCACGCCGGGAGGGGTGGGGTCTTGAGGAATCACCTGGACAGGGCGAATGGTGTCAGCCAGGCTGATGGAGACTCAGAGATGGCAGCCACCTGCGTCTGGGCACCAGGAGCAGGGAGGGCTCAACAAGGGACCAACGGCCTCCGCCAGCACTTCTGTCTGGGAGAAAGCTGCCCCTCCAGCCTTCGCCCTGAAGCCAGACAAGCCTGTTCCTCCCCGTGTGTCCCTGGTGCCTTTCGAGCTGTGGCCCCAGTGCTGGAGCTCAGAGCGGGGGAGTCCGTCAGCGGTGAGTTCCCGCGAGGGCCCTTTAAGAAGATGCCCTGGAATTCCCGCAGCCCTGCGTCCCACTCAGTCTCCATCCCCGCTGGTTTTCACAGCCAGAGGTTGTAGGGACGTCTCTTCCCGGCACTGGAACCTTGGTCTGGCAGCGTGATGTGGGGCTGGGACCCTTCACTCCTCCAGGGGGAACCTCTGTAGCCAAGAAGTCTCCCCTGAGTCTCAACCACCACACACGTGGGCGTGGGACTGGCTCATTCCACGTCTCTGCCCTCCTATCAGTCTCAGGTGGCCGCTTCGCTGTGTCTCTAGTTGTGGGACTTCTGTTCAGCCAGACCTCAGGCAGCTCCCACGGTGGCTGTTCTGTATTTTAGTTGTGATTTTGATGTCGTCGCGAGAGGAGGCATGCACAGCGACTTCCTGCTCCCCTGTCCGGACCAGAAGAGATGGATACCCTTTTAATCATTAAGATTTCATAATGTTTTAACATCTAATGGGACAGATCCTTCTTGTTCTTCTTCTTTTTACCAGCTTTCCTGACCAGTCTCGCATGTCTGTTTTCCCATGTGAACCTCTCTCCTGCTATTTTAATTGATATTATATCAAATGTGTGGTTTCAATTTAGGGAAAACTGGACCTTTTATAATACCGCTTCTTCCTTTCCTAGAGGATGCTGTGCATTTCCATTAATGTACCACTTTTGGGTGGATTTTCACTTTTTCTATGTCATTTCTTTATAAAGGAGAAACCTGCCCATGTCTTGTGATTCTGGGCATTTTACCTTCCTTGGTGCTGCTGTGACTGCTCACAGGCTCCGCCTGGTTCTTGTTTGTTTCTATGGAAACTGTTGCCTTCTCGGTGATCATTTTTTTTTTACCTGCCCCTCACCTACTGTTTCCCATAGTGTTTCTAAGCAGATAGTCACATTGTCTATGAATAATACTTTTCTTTCTTCCTTTCCAAAATGTTTACTTTTTTTTCTCATTTATAATCGCAACTGCTGATATTTCTAAATAAAATGAATGTGGTAAGGCACGTCCCTCCTTGTATTGGGGACCTTTCCGTTGCTTGGCCATCACAGCTAGTGTTTGCACAGCGCGCACCGCGCCCAGCCCTGGTTTCAGCACGTCACACGCGCACCCTCCCCGCCACTGTGTGACGTGGGTCCCGTTCTCGTCCCGTCTGCAGGAGAGGTGACAGACGTAGGGACTAATGAACTTGCCCGGAGTCACACGTGAGCGGATGAGCGTGAAGCTGGAGTCTGCTCCTGGCTGCGTGCTGATGGCTCCCGCACCGAGACCTCGCAGAGCTGCTGTTTCCTGAAGGGAAGGGCAGAACCATCTTTCCCCAGAGGGTTCCGTTATTCGCTTCTTAACCAGAAACGGATGGCCCCTTGGTCTCCTTCCCGCCTTTGCAGCGGATACCATCCTATTTCTTTGCATCCTGTGGCTTCACAGATTATGCGCCGTCTCTAATATTGAAGCTCCCTTGCATTCCAGAGAGGATGAAGGATCATTTTCCTGTCACTTAAATTGCAGGCTTCTCCTGCACCCCGCCCCTCACTCCCTGGTCTCCAAGGAGGCGAAGGGGGAGGTTTGTTGGGGGACATTTCTGAAACATGGGTTTGATCATTTTCCGGGGGGCTGCCTGTGGGAAGGATGGGGGTGGCATCTCCCAGCCACACGTGAGGAGATCCCTTGGGCTTGGTTCTGAACGCATCTCATTTACTGTTTTTTTTTTATTATTATTATTATTTATGGGGGGGAAATCCACAATCTCACCTCCCACCCATCTTTCCAGGGGCTGTGTGGGGTCCACCAGGGGCGAAGCCCTTGACTTGCACGTTGACAGACCCAGGGGACACGTCTGAAGTGTGATGACTTTGCAAACCAGGGCGGTCACGGCGAGCAGGTGGAAAGGAGATGCCAAAACGGGAATCAGAGGGTGGCGTAAAACGGGGCAACGGACCCAAAATGGAGGCACTTGTGCTAACTAAGTACAGCTCTCCCAACCTAACCGCCTTTCAGCCTCTCCGAAGAAGGTGGCCTTTATCGGCCAGCCTGGAATGCCCTGGTCAGCGCCAGCAAGGTGATCCCCAAAGACCCCGTCCATCCCCAGCAAGGGTGACCAGAGCCTGAAGCCACCCACGCTCTGCGAGAAACAGCTTTCTGTCTATAAAAACCTCCCCCTTTCTGCGGCTCGGAGAGCTCCCTTCTCCCGCTGGATGGGGTGCTGCCCGAGGCCCGAATCTCTGAATAAAGCCAGTTTGATCTTTAAATTTGCTCCGTTCAATTTTTGCTGTTTAACTGTGTGTGGGTGGGAAGAACTGAGGAGGGTGTGCCATCGCAGGGCTCACATGTGGAGACCTGAGTGTCAGGCCAGTCATTTCGGTGGGAGGGGGACATGGAATCTTGTCACCACCCAGAAGGCAACGGGAGGGCCAGCGAGCAGACGCGAGGTGTCCCGCACACGAAGGAAGTTATTACAACAGGGAGGAAACACATGTGAAAGACAGTGGAGGTAAGTTTTCTAGAACTGGAGAGAAATAAACGGAAAGGGTTCACAGACCGTGAAACAGAAGAGCGACAAAAAAAATGCACACCGTCAGAAAGTTCTAGAAACGTCCTGAGAGAAAGAACATGGACTAAGAACCCGACGGCTGCTGGACTTCTCCACAGCATACAAGGAGACCACAAAGTAATATTTTTTTAAAGTACTGAAGGAATCAAACTTTGCACCCAGAATGTTACCTACAGCCGAATTGAAAGTATAATAAAAGTATTCTCAAGAATATAAGATTTCAGAATGTTTCCACCCTGACACCCAAATTCAGGAGAGGCGTTTAGAAGTATGGAAAATAAGGTGAGCAAGCATCCTGGAATGTATTTTAATTTTCTTAAGAACAAGGACCAAAGAAAAGAAAAAGTATATTCTTAGTAACTATAATTCTGGGCCACAATGCCAGTGCCTGCACGTGAGGATTATGAGACCAAGGTAAAGTACTTGAATGTTAGGGGGAATACATAACCACAGCGGGTACACAGGGCAAATAACAACAACAAAAAAAGGGTCTTAAATTAAGGGCAATAGTCACAAGATTAAAAATAAATAAGGATAAACTAGCAGAAGAAAAAACTAACCTCAAAGAGAAAGAAATAAGAAAAAATACAGTAAATGGAAATGTTTAGTCAGATGTCAACAATGAGTCTCAGTAAAACAGTAATTATTATAACATGTAAGTAAATTAAATTGCAATTGAAAGGTAGAAACATTCGATTAACAAATTCCAACTGTGGGTTGCCTAAAAGAGATACACTTTTAAAATGATGCAAAGTTCGGAACAAAAAAGTTGGCAAAAGACGTACCAGGCAAATATGAAACAAAGGACTGGGCTGACATCTTAACGTATGACATTCAGGTTTGAGGCAAAAAAAATGACAATCGAAAGAAAACACAACAATAAAAAAGGCCAGTGCGTACATATCAGAATGATAATGCACATCCATCAAAATCATTCAGACACCTAAGGCTAGGCCTCCATAAACATCCAGTAACATCTGCCAGAATTTCGGGGAAAATAGATGCATCAACAATTGTAACTAGAGATTTTAATTAAAAAAATAACAATCGAATAGCTCGAGCGGACAAAAATCAACAGAATTGTCCAAATCCTGATTAAGAGAATCATTTTGGATTATCAGATATAGACAGAACCCTTACATCTTCAAACAGAGATGTGGCATAGTTACGGAAACAGACCTCAGTAAATTCCCGGAGCGAAACTCCACGCAGAGTGGGTTGCCATGTCCGGTTTATGCTTCTGAGGCCCCTTTGTCCCATGCTCTAAAAGACCGCCCTGAATGGACCTCGCCGCTGGGTGCCCCTGCCCTTCGGCTGTCCCTTGGGTTCAGCCAAATGGACCACCATCCGATCCTGGGAGGGGGGAGAGTGAGGTCCAGGGGTTCGATCCCTCCTGGTGATGCTCAGACTGGCGGCATCCTCAGCTGAGGCCTTCTGAGCATCCTTTTCAGGGACTGCTCGCTCCCCCACCCACCTCCCCTGCAGTCAGGCCCGTGGGTCACTCAGCCTGCGGCCCCTACCTCCTACCCACACCTTTGTAAATAGTGCTTTTATCAAACACTTCTCAAATGACCCACTTGGAGTGTGCCAGCTGCTTTCTGCCAGGATCCCGACCAAACACAGACTTTGCTCTCAGACAACGGTGCAGTTAAATTGGAGACAAATTGGTAACAAAAGGTTATAATAAAAAAGAAACACAACTGGAACGTAAATAACATTATTACATAACCCATGGGTTTACAAGGAGGTTATCGGGGACATTAAATAGTATTTAAGTTTGATAATGATAATGAAAGCATTACATGGTCAAATTGGTGGCAGTGCCGTAGAAGGAATTTTGTAGCTTTAAATAGATCTATCAGAAAATTAATAAATAATAAAAATAATAAATAAAAATAAATAGATTGAGCTCAGGATGGAGTAACAGATCAAATCCGAAGACGCAAGAAGAGGTAAGAATATAGGGACAGAAATAAGTGAAATAAAGGGAAAGATGAGAAGATTAACAAAACTAAAATCGGTCCTTTGAACATGTTTTAATATAGTGAAAGAGAAAAATGCAATAAAATACGAAATAAAAGGGAGAAATAAGTACAGAAACAATAAGCAATAGGCATGAGAATAAATATGTTAGTAATTTATATGTTATAATAAATATGTTAGTAAACCTCGATGAAACATATCATGACAGTTTTGGCTCAGGAAGTGGCTTCGCCAGGTAAATCCGTGTGACTGATGTGGGAATGATAAAGGCACTCTCCCTCTCCCCCTCCCCCAGTCAGTTTTACTGGTTCTCGCAAAAGTCTGGAGGAAAAATATTTTATGCAGATGGTTCCAGAACACAGAAGGAGGAGGCGCTGTCCGGGAGGATTTGAGAGGGCAGGGTGGTCTCCTGCGGAGGTGGGGGCCCAGGGCTCTTGGTCCTTTCAAGGCCCGGGCCACTCATGCTGGACACCGAGGTGGCCCCCGCTACCCCCTCGAGGGGCTGCACGCGGATTAATTGGTTCACCGAGCGATGCCCCAGGGCAGCGCCTGGCACCTGCTGGGCACTGGGGAGGCTTAGCCACCGCGGCTGAAGGCAGGGCCTGGGCGCTTGTGTCATGGTGGCATGATGTCACCGCACCCAGCGCAGTTCCGGTGGGGGAGCTGGCCAGCGGCTCTCCAGCTGTGGGCGGCGGGGGGAGGTTGCATGCCAGCCAACCCCCGTGGGTGGCCGGGAGAGCAGCTGGGCGATGGACGAAGGCTGGCCTTTGCCAGTGTGGCCCCAGAGCAGCGTGTGGCTGGGTGGTCCAGGGAGGGACAGGGTGTGCGGATGGCGGGGGGCCTGATGACCTGGAGAGGGGGCGCAGGCGAAGGGTGGGGGTCTCCCCCGGGGCCTGCCGGGAGGAGGCGGCCCCGCCCGCGGGAGGCGGGTTGCATCATCCGTCCCGCGATGCTCTGGTCTCCGCACCGGGCTTTGGCCGCGCTCACCTGTTACTCCTCAGGGCCCGTGTCCCCATCCCGCCCCCTCCGGCCGCTCCCCGCTGCAAGGAGCCCACGGGGGCTCGGGCCCCGCGCGGCGACGCGTTGGCGCCGCCGGCTTCGCGGGGCGGGTGGGTGATTTCGTGATTTCACTTAAAAAAGGCCATAGCCAGGGGCGCGCGGTCCGCGGGCGGGTGCGGGCGGGTGCGGGGCCTCGGGGGTGCGCGCCGCCGCGCTCCCCTTCCCCGCGTCCGAGCGCGGGCGCCGGGCCCGCATCTCTCCGCGCAGCGCGCTGCGGTGTCAGCTGTGACGTCACGGCCCGGCCCCAGCCCCCGCTCCGGCCCCGGCCCCGGCCCCGCGGCGGCCGCGACGCCCGTCCCTCCCGCCCCGCGTGACAAACCAGCTGGCGGCTGGGGCGCGGGCTCCGCGCGCAGCCAACCAGCGCGGCGGGAGCGGCGCGGGGCGGGCCGGGCCGGGGGCGCGCGGCCCGTCACGCGGAGCGGCCGCCACAGCGCCCGGCGCCGCGCGGAGCCGCAGCATCTCGGCGCTCGGGGACCCGCGCGCGTGCCGGGCCGCCGCCGGTGACGCGGGAGAGGTAAAGCCGCCGCCCGCCGGGCCCCCCGCGTCGCGCCCCGCATCGCGCACCTGCGCCCGGCGGGGCGCGGGTGTCGCGATCGCGGCCACAGGGGCCGGCGCGTCCCTTCCCCCGGCCCTCCCGCGTCCCCGCGGGGAACAATGGGCCAATTCAGGGGTGTCCGCCCTCCGCTCGCGGCCGCCCCTGCGCCGCGGCCCCCGGCGGCGGGACTCTGGGCCGGGACGGCGGGGGTCCCCCGGGGGGGGGCGCGCGCCGCGGGCGGCGTCTCCAGGCACCGTCCCCCGCTCTGTCCCCCTCCCGGAGACCGGCCGCCCAGCGGGGATGCGGCGCCGGCTGCGTGGATGGGGGCGCCCGGGGCGCGGGCCCCCGGGGTGGGGGAGGGCGGGCGCCGGGAGCAAAACAGGCGGGCGGGCGGGGCGCGCGGGGGCTGCGGCGGGAGGGCCCCCGCCGCCCGCTGCGTGCGCACTCGGGGGCTGTCCTCCTCCTGAGAGACCCCAGCTCCCCGCCCGAGGACCCGCGGCCCGGGAGGGGCCGCCCGCGGCCGAGGCCTGCGTCTCCGCAGCCGCCGCCCGGTGACAGGTGTGGCCCGGTGCGGGCGGGGAGAGGGCTCCCCAGGCGCCGGGGCTGCGGTGTTTTGCAGGAACGCTGCGGGGCGACCCTCGCGCGCCCCCTTGCAGCCGCCTGTCACCCCATCCGGGCGAGGGGTCCGCTGTGGGCCCGGCGCGGGGTGGGCGGGGGCCCCGGGCGGCTGGCCGAGGGGGGGAGGGGAAGGAGGGATGCCAAGTCATGGGGCCTGCCGGGCGCGGGCCCGATGCGCGCCCTCGTTCCCGGGAACAGGGACACCCCTCCAGAGACCCGCGGACCCCCTCGCGAGCCGCCCCCGCCTCCCGGGGCCCGCATCGCTGCGGGTACACGTCCGTCCGGGCGAGCGGATTGGCGCGGTGGCCCTGGCCTAGCCCTGGGGACGCGGGTGCGGAGCGCGCGTCTCTGCAGAGGTCACACACCCAGCCTGCCCGCTCCGCCCTGCCCCCCGCGCGCCGAGGGGGCGCTGCCCGGCCCCCCCGCCCCGTCCCTCCGCCTCTCCGCGTGAGAAGGAAAACTGGGGTCCGCAGTGGGCGGTTGGGGCTGCACCTGCGGCGGCCATTTTGCAGGTGTCATTGGCCACCTGCCTTAGCGGGGGGGGGGCTCTGCCTTGAGGGTCGTCAGGTTTTGGGGGGATGACGCTGCAGTGGGGTGCAGTGTCCGCACTGGGGTACTGTGTCTGCAGTGAGCATCTGAGGATGGGCAGGATGTCGCGAGTGGGGTGTGGTCCACGGGACAGAGCCACTGGGATCAGGAGTAGATTCGGGGTTCCCCAGCCCCAAGGCTGTGGGGAGGGCACGCCAGAGGCCACCGTGTGTCCCCTCCAGCGCCTCCCAGGGCCTCCTGCTGGGCAGCCACAGCCGGGTGGGGACGGAGGGAGGCTGTGCTCGGGGCTGGTGCCGGCCCAGCTCAGCGTCACACCCAGGCCCACCGGACGGAGCGGGCCAGCTCCCCACCTGGCACAGTTCTCCTTGGTGTCACCACTGCTGACTCAGGGTGACCACACACTCTCTCGTCCTTTGCAAGCAGCGCAGGGACGTCCTCCCATGGGCTGTTGAGAGCCGGACAGGGGGTCAGGGGACAGACACGGCGCGGAAGGAGATGGGGTGGGCGGAGCCTCGCAGGCCCCCTCAGTGGCATCGGCCAGTCAGGGCAGGGGAGCTGGGTGTGGCGGCGTGTGACAGGGTGTGGCAGGGGGTGGCATGTTTGGGTGGGGTCCTGGCCTTGAGGATTGAGGGACCAGCCCAGCCCGCTGAGCCCTTCAGGCCTGAGGCGTGGTCTGCACTCCTGAGCGGGAGGGGCCTGAGTTGCCCACCACCCCAGCCGGGGGAGTGTCGCTGGCCAGGGGTCACTCAGGGCTAGTGGCCCCCTGGATGAGCACGTGGCTGTCCTGCCCAGTCCCATTGCGTGTCCTGAGGCCCAGGACAGGGCTCCCCACCGGGAGGCCACAGGGAACGCAGTGTCCCCTGCACTGCTTCTCTCTGTCACACCTGGAGCATCCCTGAGAGCTCGGCTGGGGCCGGTGACATGCGCCCCAAACCTCCAGGCCGGGGGTGGGCAGCGGGGTTCTCTGTTCTCTCTCCTGTTGGCCGAGGGGCCTCTGCCCACCTGACCGCCCGGTCCCCTGGCACACAGGTGCGCCCGGGGCTGGCGCAGGGCAGGGGGTGTGGCCGGATGGTCCATCTGACCCAGCAGGATTCCCGTTTAACCGCTGACCGTGATCCGGTCCTATGTAACTCCTGACCCGGGCTGC
This sequence comes from Macroglossus sobrinus, assembly GCA_004027375.1. Classification (NCBI taxonomy): domain Eukaryota; kingdom Metazoa; phylum Chordata; class Mammalia; order Chiroptera; family Pteropodidae; genus Macroglossus; species Macroglossus sobrinus. Next base: position 17,507 of record PVKZ01005817.1, on the reverse strand, counting down.
AGGCTGGGGGCGCTGGCTGACCCCAGGCACCTCCAGAGCCTGCAGCCCAGTGCCTGCTGGACGCAGTGAGGGGGTCACGGCATTGGAAGGGTGGAGGGCACAGTCAAGGTCAGCAGTCAGTGAGGCTGAGCCCCCTGACCCCTCTGGGGCCTCGCGGCCCCTCCTGCGGCCTCCGTCCCCCACCTCGCACCTGCTTTCTCCCGAGCTTCCCCGCCACCCCCACCCCTGCTTGGCTTGTGGAGCTGAACCCCGAGGCCTCAGTGTCACCCCTGAAGCAGACGCGCTCACGGGGCTGGGCTCCCCCTTCTAAAGCCTCTCACCCCGGATTTAATCCTGTAATCACCAGCGCATCCGCTGGGGCCCTTAGCCGCCCCGCCCTCAGCCCCCCCCCACCTCCGAGGGCTGGGGAGGGCCCCTGAGCCCCTCTCTGTGCTCAGAATTCAGCCCTTTGTGGCCCCCAGGCTGGGGGGCTGAGGGGGGCAAGCCCCGACCCCTCCCCATCCTGCTTCTTACTCCCCACCCTTCCCCACGTAGCCCTTGCTGGAGCAGCCTTCCAGCGCACACTCATGCACACTCACACCCACGGCCACACACTCACAGTCTCACACTCACGCACACTCAACCCAGTCACACACACAATCTCACTCGCACACTCAGTCTCACACACTTGCTCACAACCACACTCAGTCTCACACATTCACCTGCAGTCACACACTCATGCACACTCACACACATCACACAATCACACTCACATCTAGTCTCACACATGCATACTCAGTCTCACAGTAACACATGCACATAGTCTCACGCACAAGTCTCACACTCACACACAGTCTCACATACTTGCACACAATCACACTCAGTCTCACGCACAGTCTGTGCACTTGCTTATACATCTCACAGCATTCACAATCTCACACACTCGTGCACAATCACACTCAGTCTCACGCATGTACGCATACACTCACAGCATCACGCACACATTCACAAGTCTTTCACACACACTCTGCCCAGCTGCCTCTGACTCCAGGGGCGAGCTGTGACTGCCCAAGGCCATGGGTTGCTGGGGACCAAGCTTCTGAGGGGCTGTCACAGGGCTGGGGCAGTGGGCTTCCTCAGCTGCTTAGTGTCACTCTCCGCCTGCTCCGGGGCGGGAGCCACACTGTGGCCGCAGGCCCCGGGTGCCTAGGGTGGTGGCTCCGGGAGAGGCCGTGCGCAGTGGGCCAGGTACAGACCAGCGACCTCTTGGGGCCTCATCACATCCCCTCGGCTGTAGCTTCTCAGTCAGGCAGGATAGTCTTGGTGTTGTAGTTCCCCCAGATCTGAGCTCTGTCTTATATTGGTTGCATTTCTCTTGTCCTCACCTTTCTCGGGGTCTCGGTCATGCTCTGTTCCCGGCACCCCCGACCCTGGAGGCCCCGTTCCCTCCTGTCTGTCACCTGCCTGGAGCGCAGGCCCTCCTGCCCCCCTGCTGCTCGCCCCATCCCTGGGCTGCAGGCTCTGCGCCTGGGACCCCAGAGCTGCTTCTCTCTTGGTTTCTTTCCTGTTTTGTTTTGCTGGAGCGCATCCTTGTGTGACTTCCCAGAACAGGTGATGCGTCCTGGGCTGGGTGAGAGCGTCTTCGCTCCATCCTCACGCTGGGGAGTTGGTTTGTGTGCGTTTTGGGGGACACTTGTTTGCAGTGAGTCATTTTCCTCGGAACTCTGAGACGTCATCTCTGCCTGCTGCGTGCCCCTCAGTGCGTGGGTCTGGGTGTGCGTTCGTGCTTCTACTGACTGGGCCCCGTCCGCTGAAGACCCTTCATCCATCCCCTCCCCTCTCCTTTTTTCTGTTTTTCTTCCTTAAATCCCTGAGTTGGTTTGCCGGGTTCTTGTCTTTCCCTTCATCTCTTCTGTCTTCTAGTTTCTGTTCTAGATGTTTGGACTTCGTTTTGAGTTCTTTCTCGGAATTCTGTGTTCCAGTCTTTACATTTTTCGATTCTGACAGCTCCGTCTTCCTCGTCTCCGACCGTCCTGTTTCGTGGCATCCTGTTCTTGTTTCGAAAGTGTGTCTCCTGGAAACACCCCGAGTTCATGAATAGAGGGTTTTTTGTTTGTTCATTTGCTTGTTTTTTTGCTTCCGTTCCATGGTTTCCCTCTCCTTCCCACAGAGCTCGTTGTTGCTGCTTTAACCTTGGCCTTCACTTTGAAGCTTTATACTCATCTCATGCGCGTGCAAGGCCTCTGGCCCCGCTCACAATAGAAGGCAGAGCTGCTGGTTTCCCGCCTTCTGATTGGGGTGCCGACTGGGGGGGCGTGATGGGCAGGCTCTGCTTTGGGTGACGGGGTGGGCGCTGGCTGCCCAGCTGTCCCCTCATACGGGAATCTGGGGCATCAGCAGCATCCGCACCGCAGACTCGCTCTTCTGTGGGGAACCACCCTCAGCTGCTTGTCTGGGGGTGTGCGGGCAACCGCTGGCCTCTGTGAGGGGGGCGGTCCCTTCAGCCTCACTTCCTCTCCTGCCCTCCACTGGGTCCCCTGAGCCCAGAGGCCTGAGCAGCCATCCACACCCCACCCCCCGTGGTTTCGGGCCCCTCTCTGCCCACCAGAAAGGTCGGCTGTCAGGGGCCCGAGGTCAGGGGGTGGCTCGCTAGCCTGCTCTGCCCTTCATTTCCTGGGTCCCGAGAAGGAGCCGTGGGCCTGGTCCCCTGGGACCCTCCTCGCCCTTCTGGGTGTCTGGGCTGTGGCCTGGCGCAGACTCTGCTGTACGTCTGTCCTCAGACTAAGAAAAACCTGCTTGGTCTTTTTCTCACATTCTTCAAGGAAAACCTGAGGAAGAGGCTCCGGGTTGGTGCTGTTGCAGGATGAGCTGCTGTTGGGGTGCGCTGGGGGTGGGGGCGGGGCGGGGGGCAGACATGCCGAGGTGAGCGCCACCGGGGGCCTTGGTGTGGCTCTCTGCAGAGTGTCACCTCCCCGGCGGCCTGAGCAGAGCCACGTCTGTTCCTCCTCACCGCGCGCCCCACCGTGCGGCGGGGTCTAAGGGGGCCCCCTCGGCCGCCTCGCACCGCCTTCGCACCGCCTTCCCACCGCCTCGCACCCCGCTCCCGCGCACCAGGGCCTCTTCTGTGCTTCCCGCCCGCTCCCCGCTCCGTGCCAAGGCAGAAATCTGAAATGCGCGTGCGTTCCTGAGGACCCAGACCGCAGTGGCCGAGGGGCTGGACCCGCACTCCGCGTCCGCGGCGGGTCCTCCGTGAGCGCACGGGTTCCACGCGCCGCCTTCCCAGGGGCCCTGGCTCCGGGCTCCCCGTCTCCTGCTCCTGATGTCCTCGCCATCTGTCACTTCCTCGCCCACATGCGAGGCCCCTCTCGGGTCCGCCTCTCCTCCCCCTGACTGTCCTCTCTGCGCCGCCTCCCACGGACACACCCCGAGTGCTGTCAGCCTCCAGCGCACGCAGATGGCGCACCTGCGAAGCCCGCCAGCCAGACACCTGCTGCCGCCGCTCCAGCCCCGGGCCCAGCTGTTCAGCCCCCGGGCTGTCCTTGGGCTGCGGCCGTCCTCCCTATGCCTGCTGCCTGCCTGGGGCCTGTGCCTGCCTCGTTGTCACCCCTCGCATGCATCCCCTCCCCACCGCAGGGTGCAGCACGGTGCAGCTCCCCCCAAAAGGGACCCCAAACTGCTTTCTCGTCCCTTCTCAACCTTCTTGCCCCTCCTACAGGTGGAGGCCCCCCTCTGCCACAGGCCGCAGTGACAGGCTCTGGTCCCCTGCCAGGTCCCCCTGGCCCTCGTTCCCCTTGATGGCAAGACTTCTCGAAAGAAGTTAGCTATTGAACAAGGTGTGTGATAAGACACATGAAAAATAACAGAATATTTCCACAGCGGCCACCGCCCGCCAGCCGTGGACGTCCTGTGCGCCGAGCCCCGCCCCCCGCGCCCACACAGCCCCATTCCCGGGCCTCCCCTGCACCCATGCGGGGGGCGGTGGGGGGGCTGGCGTCACCCCACTGCGGAGACGGGCGGCAGAGGCCTGGAAGACTCTGTCCGCTGCTGACTCCGTGGCGGTGGCGGTGGCGGCAGCGGTGACACTGGCGGTGGCGCTGGGACCGCGCGTGCCCCTCCTGCTTTGTCTCGACCTCAGACACCGGGGCGCTTTGATCCCGTGGCGCCCCCAGTTTCCAGGGCGTTGGTGTGTGTGGGGGGTCTGCAGCTGTGTTGTTATCCAGGTGGTCGTGCCGCGACGACAAGCCTGTCCCCGGTCCCCCTCTCCTGTCCCCTCCTTCCTGTTCCAGACGCTCGAAGGCCGTGGTCGGAGGAGCAAGGCTCCCCACGCGGGTTCTCACTCACCGACCGAGGCCGTGTCTTGTCGTGCAAATCGCCGGTGCATACCTCTTGCCCATTTTCTCTTTTGCATCTTTTTTCTTTGTTTGTTTGGTTTTTCTGTCTGTCTTTCGTGTATTCCGCACAGGAACCCTTGTGGATCGGGGGTGCTGCAGATGTCTCCCCTTGGGGGTGGGGCCTCTCGGGGTCCCCGCTCTTCCTTTCTGTGCTTTCTGTGGCTTAGGAAATCCTTCTTAACGGAGCGTGTGGAGCTATCGCTTTTCTTTCTTCTTTTTCTTCCGAAACTTCGTCCACACTTAGGTTTTCCGTCTACATGGAATTTGGGGAGAAAAAAAAGGGCTTGAACTGTGTGTTTTTCCATCTGGCTCGCCGGTTGTCTCGGTCGGTTCAGGCTGCTATAAGGGGACACCGCCCACCGGGTGGCTTATAAACAACAGACATCCATCCCTCACATCCCGAGGCTGGACGGCTGAGGCGGGGCGCCAGCGCGGTTCAGTTCGGGTGGGAACCTTCCGGGTTCCACGAGGCTGAGGGCAGAGACAGGAGAGAAGCTGCCTTGGGACCCTTCCAGGGGTGCTAATCCGTTCAGGGGGCCCCATCCTCGTGACCTCATGTAATCTGAATCACTTCCCAAAGGCCTCCCCACAAGACCCTCGTATTGGGGGTAGGGCTTCGACATGGGAATGGGGGGGGGCACAGACATCAGTCCATACTCTGGTTTTCTAAGCGTCCCTGGTTCACTAGTCCTTCCTCTGTCATTGACCTGTGAAGTCACCTTTGTCCGATGTCAGAAGAGCTGTGTCTGCAGGTCTGTGTCTGGGGTCCCTTCTGTTAGATGGGTGGCTGTCTGCCTTGTCCCCAGCACCCTGTCTTAATTACCGTAACTGTATATGAAGACTTGATAGGAATAGGATGTGTCGCCTTCTGCTCGCTTGCTTTGCGTCAAACTTGCTAATGGTGTTCTTACATCTTATTCTTCCATGCAAATTTTCAGAAGCGATTTGTCACATTTCACAAAAGTCTGGTTGCAATTGTGTTTGAAGTTGCGTTGAGTTTTTGGATTTATTGAGGTGAACATGGACATTTTTAAGATTGGGATTTTTCTTTCCCTAAACGAGTTAAAGTTTGTTATTTAGATTTTTCTATGTGGTTTGTAAAGTTTAAGCATTTTCTTTATAAAAGTTATATGCATCTTTTGTGACATTTATTCCTATAGAGATACTTTATATAATTTTGGTGATCTTTAAAATGATACCTTAAAAAAATATATACGTGTCACACACACACACACACACTTAAACTCTCTGCCTCTAGCATATTCTAACATGATTGGTTTCTAGCAACTTTGCTGACTCTTCCCACCAATCTGTGGATCTTCTCGATTTCTGTGTAGATAACCAGATAGTCTGCAAATATTTCGATGCTTCCAGTCCCCATTTTCAGCTTTTCTGGAGTTGCTGTAGGGTAGACCCAACTCCAGGAATGGTGAAGCCCACTGCTAAAGCCTGATTTCTTTGGGGTTCGTGCTGAGTGTCCGGGGTGGAGGGCTCCAGAGTTCTGGCTGGTAGACGCCTTTTTACTTTGCATGAGCTTTGGGGTTATTCATTCTTCCTTGCCTGGACCACGTGGACATGGACCAGTGCACTGCAGATGCCAGGTCCCCGGATGCAGACTTCTGGAGCAACTCTCTCCATCCCCGAACTCTGAGGTTTGTCTCCTCAAGGCATCACTGCTGCTGAGAGAGCTGGAGTGATGACAGGGCTTACCTTGTACGCTTCCCTCTCTCTGTGATCACAGCCCCGCTCTGCCTGTCGTACAGAGTCTGAAAATAGCTGTGTCCATATATTTTGTCCAGTTTGCTAGTTGCTGTTTACAACAGGAGGTTAGGTATGCTCCTTGTAACTCCATCACGACTGGATGTGGCAGTGCCATCATTTGGCAAGAAGTTCTTTGGTTATCTTTACTGTCAAGCTTCTTTATATCTCCATCATGATTAATTATTTGGAAGTTTATTTCTAAAAGTTCTAAACACACGGGCTTTTAATGTTCTTTAATTGACTTTTAATTGAGTTGCGTTCACATTACGTGATCCATTTGATACAGTCCTTGACACTTATTAGGAGTGGTTTTAGTAAGATATTGTAAGTGGTTCATATGTGTGAGAGAAGAACGTGTTTCTCTAATTTTTGAGAATAAGAGCACAGATATGTTTGTTGGTTCATAATTATCATGTTCAGATCTTTTTTTTTAGATGAGGCAACCCTTGGTTGACCCCACAGATTGCAAGGACCTTGTCAGCTTACCATTCATCATTATTATTATTGTTATTATTATATATATTTTTTTATGCCTACAGCACTTCGTCTTCCTAGGTGGTCTCCCATCCAAGTACTAACCAGGCCCGACCCTGCTTAGCTTCGGAGATCAGATGGGGTTGGGCTTGTTCAGGGTGGTGTGGCCGTAGACTTGTTCAGATCTTCTACACCCTTATTAGTTCTATGTCTGCTTGATCTGTCAGTTACTGGAAAGCGTATCACAACTCCTGCCATGCTGAATTAGTGGATTCTTCCACGTGGTGTGATTCCTAACTTCGGTTTTATGTTTTCATCATTTTCTCTCTCTGAAACCATTCTGCGTAATTTTTTCTGACGTGTTTTCCAGTTCGTTCATTCTCTGTTCGGTTGCATTTAATTGGCTAATAACATGTCTGCTAAGTTTAAAAATTTAAATGATCACATTGTTATCCCTAAACATTCTGCAAGGTTTCTCCCTCATATTCTACTTCCTTATGTCCCACTCTTGCTTATCTCTGGACACAGTTTAAGCACATTTATTTTATAATCTGTTCCTGTCCGTTCCAGGATCTGAAGTCCTCGTGGACTGACAGGCTCCAGCAGTTTTAGACAAAGAATGGCCATTACCTTTTTAGCTGTTGCTTCTCTCCATTCTGTTCCTTCTTTTAAGTCCCACTTACATGCATATGAGATCATTTCACTGCATCCTGTATTTCTCTGACTCTCATTTCTAGTTAAGATTTAAATCTTTTTTTCTCCACTCTTTAATTTTCTATAGATATGTCCACTAGTCTGTACACACTGTCTTCTGCTGCATCTCATCTCTTGAGTTCTTAATTTCAGTCACTGTGTTTTCAGTCCTAGAATTTTCATTTGATTTCTTTTTTATAGTTTCAAATCCTCTTGCAAAATTCACCATGTTCCCATTTATTTTCCCCATCTCTCCCTCTCATTTTGAACATTTAAGTCACGGTTATTTTGAAATTTCTAGCTCTGGATCACGTGTTTTTTTTTTTCTGAGCTTTTTTTTTACTTCCCCACTGCCCCCCACACACACTTGATTATTCTATCCTGTCGCTTTCATGCCTTGTAACTTTTTATTTAATGTCAGACGTTCCCTATTCAAATCCTGTAGAGGCTCCAGACGGCTCACCTTTTCCGGGCAGGTAGAGGGGAGGGTCCCTGATCCAGAGACTATGCTAAATTGGGGTGGCTTTGCAGTTTGGGCCAGGCTTGTCCTACCTGCGCTTCTGCCGTGCGTTAGTGTGTGTGCTTTCCAGAGCTTTCCAGTCTGGCCTGGGGGGTGACCCCTGGGGGATCCTGAGCTCTCATCTTTGTCACTTTAACGCCTGAGGCCGCGATTTTGACTTGCAGGTGCTTTCGGCTTGAGCATTTAAATATCTGCTCCTTATCCCGTCGGCGTCTGGCACGTGTCCCGAGGAGACAGGGCCACATTGGGCTTTGTCTGCTCCTCCCGTCTCCGGGGGGTCTGGCCTCTCGGGTGTGTTTCTCTTCACAGAAGCTCTGCAGGTTGCGCCGTCCCTCAGCAATGGCCCCTGCCTGGGGAGACTCCGGACTCTGTGCAGTGACCGGTGACCGGTGACCGGAATGCAACTTTGCACAGGGAGAGAGTGTGCCCGAGCCCCGCGTGGCTGGAATCCCGGCCCCTCGTCTGTGTGGCTTCCGTAGCTCACTGATTCCTTCAGACAAATTTAAAACTGGACCCGCTTCTCTAGTTGTGCATGGGGGGTGGGAGGTGTCCCTCTGCTGCCCCCCACCACCCCCGGGAGGCAGGGGCCCCTCTGCTTCATGCTTGCTGCTCCTGCGTCGTCGCCACCCGGAGCCGGGAGTCCCCTCTGTGTCCTTGCGGTGGACGCGAGGATAATGTGGCTGCATTTGTCAACGCGAGAGAGCCAGCTGCCCGGACCCCGACCCCACCCGCTCGCCCACATACTGCCTTGTCGTGTGTCGGACGTGTCTGTGCGTGCGTCTGACCGTCTGTCCGTGGTCGAGCCGGGTTCTTTCCGCCAAGCCCTCTGTTCACGTGTCATTACTGGACTTGGGAAGTTATCACAGCTTTAGAGTGAATGCGATGGCCGATAAGGAATGCGCCCTCTTTGTTCTTGTTGTTCAAAATTCTCTTCCCAACTCCCACCCAATTCCACGGAAAAGCCCGCTGGGGTATCCTGCTTATGGAAATCACACTGAATGATTATGGCTACAGGGGGGGAGAAGAGAAAAATGTGCAATGTGGCCTCGAACATCTGCTTTCGTAAAGATTTCCTCGTTTCTAATCACTTCCTATCTCAGCCCTTGGGGTGCCCCAGTCAAGAGACGTAGCCTTTGTGCTTGTTTGCTTAAGGCTCAGGGCACCTTGCGAATCGCACACTGGAAACCGGGCTCCCATCCGCGTCCCCCGCGTTCCTGACCTCACTCCCCAGCGCCCCGACTTTCCTCAGTGCCAAAGACGCTTCCAGCGTCAGGAAGCATGGGTCCTCAGAGGGGCACGTCCCCCGCCATGCACTCCGGGGTGGTCATTCTTGGGAGTTTTGGAGGTCACTCCCAGGGTGTGGGTGGGGCGTCTGGATTCCAGCCCCCCCCCCAGGAATTCCGCTCCCCGCCCCTGGCTTTGTCTCACACCCCAACCCTGTCGGCCTCGTTGCCGCCTGGTCTGGCGGCTCCTTATCCCCTGCAGCCTCTGGAGGAGCTGTGTGGCCCAAGGGGACGGTCCTGCTCCGCGTCCTCCTATTCTGGGGTCTCCGAGGAGTCGAGGAGCGGGCCCTGGGTGGAGTCCGGGGCGGGGGGAAGTTCTCAGCCCTTGTGCGCTCTGCTCCCAGGGCTCTCCGCGGGTGCCCCTGCTCTTGACCCTGGGGTCCCTGGAGGCCATGCCCACTGTGAGGGATGAGCTCCCTTGCCCCTCGCCGGAGCCCGAGGCCAGGTTGGAGGATGGGCTGGGGAGGGCTGGTGGCCTGCAAGGCCAACAGGAGACCCCTACCTCATCCTGTCCTCCTCCAAGGGCTCCCTGTGGGTGCCTGGGTCAGGGCTGTTTGACGCGCAGGGCAGGTGGGTGGGTGCCCAGGGGCCACCCCCGCGAGAGGAAGGATGGTGTGTGGCCGCCCCTCCCCCCGCCAAACTCAGGCTCCCCAAGTCCCCCCCTCCCTGGTCCGGGACACTCCTACTGTGGGGGATGTCCCCGTCTGCCGACCGTCCCGCCTCTCTGGGGTCTTGCTGAGGGCGCTGCTTGTCCACTCGCCTCTGACCTGTGGGCTTCCAGTGCCCAGGGGCACCTTCCACGCTGGCGCTCGCTCCGGGCCCAGCACAGACCTGGCACGGAGCCCGCCCTGGGCCTGCGTCCCCAGGGAGAGCCACTTCCTCGGCGTGCGTGTGAAGGTGACCTTCAAGTGGATGTCAAGGTCACAGGCACACTGGCTGCTCTGCGACCTCCGTCCTCAGCAAGGCTGGGCGCCAGCAGCGGCTTCCTCCCCGGGGTTTCTCCTTTTATTTGTTCTTATAACGTGGCCAAAGCAACACGTGCCCACACGGCGTCCCAGCGGGACGGGCTGGTGGAGGGTGGCTCCCTGTGGTGCCGTCCGCCCCGAGTCCCCGCTCAGCGCGCCCAGGGGCCTCGGGGGCTCACCCGCAGCCCACCAACTCGGGCGTCTGCTGCCCTTTCCGCTGTGTCCCGTCTTGTCTGGTCTGCTCGGATCCCCGCTGGGACATCCTTCTGCTCGTCAAGGACCCACCTCCACTCCCACTCCAGCTGGCCGCTGAGGGCCCTGCTGGTGTTTTGCGGGCCAGCGGGACTGTGCCGCGCTGATGTGTTCTTTCTGGCGAAGCCTCGTATGTGGAGGAGATGACAGACAGCGCAGCCCTGCCCCCCGCGGCATCGTGGCTCATCACCGATGCTTCTCCGTGTGACGCAGCCCCAACTCCTCTCCCGGTGGCCTCGCTCTCGTCACCCTCCAATCGGGTGTCCCCCTGCCTCCTCCTGGGATGCCCCTCCGCATCGTGTGGGTCTGGACCACTCTCTCGTCTCCTCCACTCCCTCCTGTTTCTCCCTCGCTTACTAGATCACAGACTCCGGCACCTTCCAGAGTGTTCCGGGTTCCAATAGTTTGGCTGGGCTTGGAGGGCTAGGCTGACGGTCACCGTTCCTCAGCAGTTGGGACGTGTCCCCTCATCACCGTCCCTGAGGTCCCAACGTCTCACCGTTCGCTCCGCCGTGTGACTTTTTGTCCCGGGTGGATTAGGGGACACCCTTCGAGTTTGGAAACTCGTGACCATCGGCCCTGGGACGTTTTCTTGAATGATCTCTTTGAGAGTTTCTTTTCATTGATTTTTCGATTTTATTTCTCTCCTCTCATGGGAAATTTCTTAACTGCATTTCCAACTTTCTCTACTTTTAACGTTTCAGTTTTGCTGTTCTTCATCTCCGAGATCTTGTTCTTGTTTATTAAATGGTCCTTTTCGAAATAGCACCCTCCTCTCACTCATGTGTATAGTCACTTTTCTTGCTGAGGGTATAAATGATAAGGTATTTTTAAAAATCTTTTTTTTTTTCTCTTCCCTGCGCTGCCTCTTTCTGCCCTGTCCCCTTCCTGTTTGTTTCAGTCGCTGAGTTTCTGGCCAGAGGGTGTGGTCCTGGCTGGGTCCCCCTCAGAGACCCCTCCCTTCCCCTGCACTCCCCCCAGGCGCCCGGCAGCAGGAGGAGGAGGCTGGTGGCGCTGCTGGACGCTTTAGGTGTATTTCAGTCCTGGGACCCCGCCCCCGAGCCCCTGCCTCGTTGGGGGAGGTGGGGGGGGAGGGTAGCGGGGAGAACGAGGTTCTGGATGAGCACAGGGTGTGGTGGGGGTCTGGGGGTCTGCACTAGTCTTAGGGCTGCCGTTGCCATGACGACCTGATGGAGCAGTTTAGACATCAGAACTGGGGGTCTGAGGTCTGAGATCCAGGTGTCTGGGCTGGTCCCTTCCGGGGCTGGGGGTTTGGTGGGGAGGACCCGTCCCCGCCTCTCCAGCTTCCGGTGGCCGCCGCCCATCTCTGGCGTTTCTGAGCTTACTGACGCATCTGCCTGCCGCCGTGGGGCGTTCTCCCGGTGCGTGTCTGTGTCCCAGTGTCCCCTGGCGCAAGGACGCTTAGTCGCGTGCGATCAGCGCGACCTCGCCGTAACCAGTTACATCTGCAAGGCCCCTGTTCCCCGAGGAGGTCCCGCCCTGCGGTCCCGGGGTTCGGGGCTCCCACACAGGACTGTCGAGGGGCTGCGACAGGGTCTAACACCCTTCCACGGACTCCACAGTCGCCCGGTCCCGGCCCCTCCCGGCCCAGCCTCCAGAGGCTCCTGGGCCCCGCGCCCCGCACAGCCGAGCACGTGTGTCGTGTGTCGTGTGTCGTGTGTGTCGTTAGCTCCTGCTCCTCCGGGCTCGCTCGGGCCCACGCGCTCCGCGGCTGTCTTTCCCAAAACGCGGACGCTTCTCCCCGGCGCCGCCCCCGCCTCCCCTCACCCTGGGGGGCGGTGCCGCGAGCACTCGCCGCGCGCCGGGGGTCCCATCGCCACCCGGGAGCCCTCGTCCTGCCTTCCCGGACGGACGCCGTCCCCATTCACGGGTCCCTTTGCCCGCAGGTGTCTCCGCGCTCACTGGGGCTCCCGCCGCCGCTGCCAGGAGTGACCGCCCGACCAGGCCGCAGAGATGGCCGGCGCCTCGGTGAAGGTGGCGGTGCGCGTGCGCCCCTTCAACTCGCGGGAGATGAGCCGCGAGTCCAAGTGCATCATCCAGATGTCAGGCAGCACCACCAGTGAGTACCGGCCGCGCGGCCCCCGGCCAGAGGGTCCCCCGGCCAGAGGGTCCCCCAGCCAGACGCAGGAGTCACCCGCCCGGGCTCGCTTTTCACCCCATGGCGGGTGGCTCCCTGGGGCTGCGGTGGCAGACGGCCACAAACCCCACAAACCATGCCGGGGGGACTGTGGGGTGGGGGGCCTGGTCATCCAGAGACCTGGAGAGGGGGATCTTGCTCATCCTGGGGCCCTGGCTGTGGTGCAGGGAGGCGGGGGACGACGGTGGCCCCGTCCCCAGGCCCCGGCAGGGGTGACAACCGGGGCAGCTCGCTCTCCTCCGGGTATGGCTCTTGGAGGCAACGTGGACGTGGCCCCGTCTCGGGCCCGAGGATAGGGGTGTGATGGTCAGTCACCTGCGCTCTCTCGTGGCCTCCCCCCGGGGGCCGGGTCACCTCCCAGAAGCCCTCACGCCCCAGAGTCGGGGGCCCAGAGCCGGGTCGTCCCTGGGGAGAGAGCTTCAGGTGACACCGGTGCTGTGAGCAGGACACTCAGCCAGAGCAAACGGCCGCGGGGCCTGGGGCAGCTGCAGAGGCCTGCTGAGGCCAGTGGGGTGTCCCTTCCTGGGGCTGCTGGGACGGAGTGCCACGGCCCGGGGGGCTTCGACATCGGGTGTGGGGGATGGGGGGCCGGATCGCGGTGCGGGCGGCATTGGTTCCTCTGAGGCCGTGAGGGACAGCTGGCTCCTGGCGGTGGCTGCAGCCCTTGGTGTCTGTCCCCTGGCGTGTGGACACAGCACCTGTCTCTGCTGCATCTTTGTGTGGCCTGCTCCCTGTGTGCGCGTTTGTGTCAAACATCCCCTTTTATGAGGACACCGGTCACGTCGGTCAGGGCCTGACTGACTCCACTGTGACCTCACCTTAAGCCTGCAAGGACCCCCATCTCCAAATAAGGCCCCGGCCCGAGGTCCTGGGGGTTGGGGCGTCCACACGCGCGTTTTGAGGGGACACAGTTCACACCACAGCAGGACGGGGTCCGGTTCTCTTGGTGCTGGTGGCAGGTCGCCTGGTGGGGGCGGGGTGTGGGATCCCAGAGGCTGTGCTGTGAGGCCCCCAGCCCACTGCCCCTGAGCAAGGCCAGCTGAGGGGTGGGCAAGGCTAGCTGAGGGGTGGGCAGCCGTGGCCTGCCTCCCCAGACATGGGGGGTTGGTGAACGACGGGCTGCTATCTCAGATGGGATGGGTGCGGGGGCCGTGGCGTCCCACATGGCCCGGGGCCCTTCCCGACCAGGTGGATGTGGACACCCAGGGAGGGGTCGGCCTCCAGCCCGTGTGGCCTCGGGAGGCCTCAGGGTTCTCCATCAGTGTGGACATTTGGGGTCCAGGCAGCGGCAGTGGGCAGGGTGGCCTGACACGGGCAGGGGCCGAGGTCCCTCCTACCTGGCCACAGGGGACACACTGCACGCTGGGCCCAGGGCCTGGGAAACGCTGGAGGCCTGGACACTCGTCGGCCTGGGGGCCGGGCGGCCGTGGGCTGGGGCGGGCATCCCCAGCGCACTCGGCAGGTGCTGGCGGTGGGGATGGCGTCACCGGGCGCTTGTGGCTGTGTTCCCAGTTTGATGAACTGACACCAGGAGCCGGGAGCGCGGTGGCCAGGCCCGCGTGCAGCTCAGGTGGGGGGGACCTGTGCAGGGTACAGTCTGCAGGGCCCGGGCAAGCACACCCGGCAGGGACCGGTGCTGTGCACAGGAGGACGGTGGTCCCTGCGATGCTGTCCCTCGTGCCCAGATGCCACGTAGTCACGGCCCCAATGGGATGCCCCAGCCTTCCAGAGGCTTCCGGGGCTGAAGGCCTGGGCTGGGGGTGGGCAGGGCAGGGGCGAGAGCTGGCGCGGGCGGTGTGCTCTCTCTCGTCGGACCAGTGGCTCCGGGCTGCCCTCAGCGGCTCCAGAGGGCAGCGGCGTCCACAGAGAGGGGTGCGGATGGCCGTCTGCCTGGAATGGGGACCCCTGCCTCTGGGCGCTGGCTCGTCTGGGGCCTCAGGCCTCTGAGGACCCGCCTCCTTGCCTCGGGGGTCCCTCTCCGGTGGGCGTGTCTGATGCTCCTGCGGGCCCCTCCCCACAGCATGGACACTAACACTGTCCCTCTCCCCGTCCCCGGTCACCCTCCCCGTCCCCCCTCTGCAGCCATCGTTAACCCCAAACAGCCCAAGGAGACGCCCAAGAGCTTCAGCTTCGACTATTCCTACTGGTCACACACCTCGGTGAGCTGGGCGGGGGGTCCCGGGGAGGGGGCCGCGGGCCCGCGGTGTCACTCCGCCCCTCGTGCTGTGTGTCCCTCAGCCCGTCCCTCAGCCTCTCAGACCTGTGTGCTCCTCCTTAATGGGGTGACAACCACCCTTCTCCCCGGCAGGGCCCTGCGGGAGGGGGGCAGGGCAGGCGTGAGGCTCGGTGGGGAGGGTGCTGTCCCAGCTAAGGCAGGGACCGAGAGGCCGTCAGCTCACAGTAGGCAGTTTCCCAGGGTCCCACTGTACCTACGTCCATTTGCCCGCCGACATCTTCCCTAGACCCCCAAACTCTACACGTCCCCCCCAGCCACGGGCCGCACCTCAGGCACCACTTCCCCTCGGGATCCTGAGCGACCTGGTGCCTCCTCCCCATCCAGTGCACACTCAGCCCTGCCCACCCCCACCTCCCGCATCCTCCCGGAAGGCGCCCGTTCACCCGCCCCAGTGCCAGCACCTGCCTTAGGCCCCAGAGCAGCTGTCAGAGCTCTCCACGGGCTGCCACCATCAGGACAGCGGCCAGTACCACAGCCTGGTGCCCCCCCCACAGGGCCTCGGCCCCGCCCCCTGCTCGGCCCCGCCCCCCGACCTCAGCCCGCCTGTCACCCCGGTGGCTGCCACACTGAGCCTTCCTTCTACACGTTAGGACTCTGGCCCCTGAGCGGCGCACCTGCCGTCCTTCCCACCCACCCATCCCTCAGCAGCCTTCCGTCCCCCGTCCCCCTCCCCCCCGGGCAAGATTGTGTCCCCTCTCCCTGCACGCCGCCCCAGACGCTGGCCCGCCGTCCCCGGAGGCCCTGGGGCGTGGTGTGGGCCCTCAGTGACTGGGCAGGCTGCGCCTGGGCGCGCCCAGCCCCCCACAGCTGCGCCCTCTTGTCCCGCAGCCCGAGGACATCAACTACGCGTCGCAGAAGCAGGTGTACCGGGACATCGGTGAGGAGATGCTGCAGCACGCCTTCGAGGGCTACAACGTCTGCATCTTCGCCTACGGCCAGACAGGGGCCGGCAAGTCCTACACCATGATGGGCAAGCAGGAGAAGGACCAGCAAGGCATCATCCCGCAGGCACGCGGGGCGGCGGGGCGGGTGGGGGGACGGCGGGGGCAGGACCAGGGCGGCACGGGCAGGCGGGGAGACCCGGGCAGGGACGATACCCGAGCAGGAGGGCATCTGAGCAGAAGGGGACAGCGAGGGGCAGCCGGGGAGCGGCGAGGGCTGGTGGTTAGGGCAGGAGAGGTGCTCAGACGAGGGCGTACTTTGGTTAAGTGAAGGCTGAGACCTGGACGCCTCAGGTACTGCCGGAACCCTGGTCCCTGCCCGGCCAGCCCCCGAGACGGGTCTGTGAGTCAGCTGGCCAGTGCTTGACCGGGTCGGGGCTGCAGACACCGGCTGGTCTATAGCATGGTGGACCCCCACGCCGAGCAGGCAGGATGGCGTGCGCAGCAGGGTGGGTCAAGGGTCAGATAACGGTGGAGGGGACCCCAGAGTTACAGAGGGGACGACGGATGGCTCCTTAGATGCAGACCTTCTCAGTGCCTTCAGCATGGACCGTGAGGTGCGAGGGGCCCAAAGCAGCGTCCGTCCGGGCGCAGGCGGCGCCCCCAGCACCTGCAGTGGGGGGGGGCCGGGCAGGGCCTTTGTCGTCTGACCACGTGTCCTCGGTCCCTGCAGCTCTGCGAGGACCTGTTCTCTCGAATCAATGACACGACCAACGACAACATGTCCTACTCCGTGGAGGTGGGGCTCCCTGCCTGGCGTCCAGTCCTGGGGAGTGGCCGGGGGCTCCAGGCATGGACGGCAGTGCCTTTGGGTGTAGAGCAGAGACCCCACCACCGGTCTGTGCCCTCGGCTCGTCACTCATCCGTGCGTGTGTCACCGTGCCCACGCAGAGCGTGGCGGTGTGCAGGGCACGGAGGAGTGAGGAGCGGTCCTCAGCTCAGCCGGTGTTTAACGAGCAGCTGCCCCATGCCAGGCTCAGGGACACGTGCCTCAAAGCGCAGAGACGGGGCCGCGCTGTGGCCGGGGGGGCCCCAGGCCGGTGGGCATGGGCTGACACCCCCAACTCGCACACATGCGGGGGCACGGAGTCCTTCGATGCCTCCGCCTACCCCCAGGGGGCGGTGCCCACATCCCTGCCCCAGAGTCCCCGAGGCAGTCCCTGCTCCCCACCTCGGGGTCCCTGGTGGCACGCCTGCGCCCTCCAGGTCAGCTACATGGAGATTTACTGTGAGCGCGTCCGCGACCTCCTGAACCCCAAGAACAAGGGCAACCTGCGCGTCAGGGAGCACCCCCTGCTGGGGCCGTACGTGGAGGACCTCTCGAAGCTGGCCGTCACCTCCTACAATGACATCCAGGACCTCATGGACTCAGGGAACAAGGCCAGGTGCGTGTGGAAGACTCGCCCCGCTCCCTGGCCCCCACCCCGCGCTGCCCCCCACCGTGCGAGTCTCTCTGAGGAAGGCCAGGTCCCCAGGGCAGCTGTCCTCCCCCCATAGAGTCTGTCAGGTGGCCCCCCTGGAGGCGGTGGCCTTGTAAGCTTGAAGCCATCAGGGCACCTGCCAGCCCGAGAGGGACCTCCCTGTATGCGGGGACAGTGTCACCTACATGGAGGCTGCTCTTCTTGGGGGGTGAGCTGTGGACACTGGGCTGGGTCCCGGCATCGCCTCTGGCGGCCGCCCCGGGTGGTCCTCCCCAGGGGTCAGGTGACTGAGTCCAGTGCCACCTGCTCAGTGGGCAAACAGGGCTGCGGACGGGGCTTCCAGGGGGCCTGTAGGGACGGGGCAGCCACAAGGCACTGCCAGCCATGAGCAGCGACTGGTCTCCCTGCGGGAGGGTCTGCCCTGGTCTCCATG
>PVKZ01005816.1:0-45463 GCA_004027375.1 Macroglossus sobrinus | reverse complement strand
CAATACAAATGACAGAGTTAATATTTGAGTTCAGATGTGTCTGAACCCTTTAGCCATACATTTCATTAAGTAGAAATGAGACTTGTGGAAAGAGTTAGAAAATGTATTCCCAAAAAGGAAAGAGCTTGCAAAAAAGACTCAGATATAAGAGATACCATGAAGAAATATGCATCTGGAGAGTAGAGTATAAATCAGAGAAATAAAGTGATGAAGCTAAAGAAATAACCAGGGGTCAGCTAGTGAATGGTTTTAATGAACCCGGACTATGTCCGAGGAAATTAAGCTGAGAGGAGATGGGGGAGAGATTTACACTGAAAACTCACCCTACTGGACTGCGGAAAAGACTGGTGGCAAAAGCCTCGAGGCAGAGATGCCAGTTTAAAGAAGCTGCCTATCAAAATAATAGGATCCAGGTGAAAGGTACTAGTGGCCTGAGATAGTCACACCGGAATGACAAGAAGTAAGTGGATTATTGAAACATTGAGGGAGAGAGAATTTAGTGAATACCTAGAAGGGATGAGATTGAGTAAAGAAAAAGAGTATGACTTATGTGCTGAGTTGATCCCCGGGTAGAACTGAAAAGAGCTTTTGGAGAAAAAGATGAGATGAGGTTTTGAATATGCTAAATTTGGCATGCCTTTGTGAAGTCTGAATGCAGAAGACCAGTTGGCAATGAATATAAATCTCTGGCTCTTGGGAGGAGGATATAAACATATATCCCGGGATCATATGGATCATAAAGAAGGCACATAAGTACATGAGGTCACCCATGTTACGTATGCAGACAGAGGACAAATGGATTCTGCTCAGAGCACCAGGAAAGCATGCATGACTCACGAAAAGCTAGTGAATGAGGAGAAACAGAGATGAAGGATTGATCAGTGATTTGTTTAGAAAAAGCCAGAATCGCTAGAGTGAAGAAACGTAAGAATTGCAGAAGAATTGCTCAAATTTATCATCACACTAAAACAAGCATCAGTTTTTTTTGGATTTAGTAATACAAATATGTCAGTAACCTAGACCAGTGGTGGAAAGATATGGGGGAAAAAAAAAGTATAGAAAGCAAAAATTAAATGTGAAGATAGACTGCATTTTGTGTATTTATTACAGGTGATTGTCTGCCTCCCACTAGTAGAAGGTAAGCTCTGTGAAGGTAGGGGTTTTATTATCTGTATTACCAGCACATACGATAACATTAATTAATTATAGATGTCTTGTTGAATAAATGAGTTTAAAAATATCATTTCCTGCAGAAAACTTATGAAGAAAAACTCTAAATTTTTAATATAAAATTAATAGATAAAATCAATTAAAATAATAATTTTAAGATTGTAGATGTTCCTAAAAGACTAAATACTATTTAATAAGTTTTATTTTCCTCACCAATTACTATGATCTGAAAATGCCACAAGCTTTATTTCATATTATGATGTTTTATTTTCAGCAAGAACTTTTTTCTTTACAATTGCTGACTCTTTCTCAATTGCCAAAAAGACATCAAGGAAGAAAAATGTATTTAATACTTTTAGATAACACCGTCTAGGATAAGGTTAGCTGAATTCTCAGGGAAAAAGTCAAGGCAAGAGTATGCATTCTGATTCAGGTACTAAGATACCTTAAATATATATTCGATATTGTCATATATTTAAAATTTTTATGGAGACTATTTTTGTGACTTGATTACCACAAGAATTCAGGTGAAGCAAACAAAAAATGGAAGGTTTGGTTATAAAAGTTTTAATATATTTCCTAGTCAGGGCCTGCAAAAATGTTAGTTACATTTGGATCTTCTCTAAAAACTGACATAACACTGAGACTATGTTGATGTTGACAGACAAGGTAATAAATATATTTATGGAAAGAACTGTTGCATTAACTAAACAAGCTATTGCAGCAGGAACACCCGTGGGCATTTTTACTCAACTTCTGCAATATTTCTAAGGGCAGGCTACACTGGATGCCCATGAAAAGTAGGTAGCACTGAATATTGGTAAGTCCCAATATAACCTCTTCAGAAACCTTGCATGGTAAAATTTTCCTACTGGAAATAATAAGAACTTGATATTTATTATTTGCAATAGCATATTTCTTTCTTATTTGCATTTTGTCAAACTTTGCTTACCTCACAATGCTCTTCAAAACCCGATGTGTTTATTTAAAAACATATTGATATTTTAAAAGAACACAATATCATATCTAGAGCTTTAGACAATTACTAGCTTTGGACTTTACTTCACCTGTTTTTGCATATTTTTTTCAATTTTGTTTTCCTCACCAGATACTGCAATTTGAACATGCTGTTAGTTTTATTTTGTAGATATTAAAGGTAAAGATTATTTAAGAGTAGACATTTTATTTGACTTAGATTTAATATACCTCATTTCTTCTCATTTCCTTTCAACTTTTATATGGTTGGTGTTACTAATGCATCTAAGGAAAATGTATCACATTGGATCACCAACATTTTAAACATCTATCCACTATTGGTCATAATCATTTTCATTGTGCCTTTAAGAGAGAATTCACCAGCATATCTTAGATAAATTCTGATAGTTTAGAAAAACATAAATATTCTTTTTTCTTTCTTTCTTTTTTTTTTTTTTTTACCTCAAAACTCTTTGTAAAATGGTTGTGGGGTCAGGAAGTATCTCTCAAAGGCATTGTCTACTCGGAAAGGTGTCTGTATCTATGATTAGACCTAACTGAGTAATCAATGGGTGTCTGCTTCAACAGAGTTGGCTTACTTCCTCTGTCTTATTGGTAAACTTTTCACCTGTAGGGCAATGCTTTTTTTATTATTTGATTATCTTAAATCATAATTTAGGTCCTCTTACAATATTTAGTAACTGAAAGAATTGATGGATATTTTTAATGGATGAAAATGATGATAAAAATATTCTAAAATGGATTAATGAAATTAAATATCACATCAATAAAATTATTTTAATTTTATTTTTCTTACCCATTGATTTATTTTCACTAAACATTTATTAATTTATATATCAACAGAATTTTACTGTAACTAAGAAATAAACCATTTGTTCATTAACATTCAAGACCCTTGGATGTTCAGTCCTAATAATAGTATGGCTAATTTTATCAAATGTCACGTAATCCCCCACCTTAAAAGGCCCACGTTAAACAATCTGAACACAGACCACAAAGTCTTATGCATATCCCACTTTTCACTTTGCCTTCTGAGACAATGCTAAGAACGTGACAAAATGGTTTTCTCCTTTATAGCAATGGATGTAATTTTGTTCTATTAACAGTTTATATCTGGTGTTATTTTGAGGGAGATCAAGAGCATTACATAAATGTTTATTAATCAATAAAAAATATTTAAAAATTCATCTCAAATATTTCTATCACGAAATTTTCAGTAAAGAAACTGTTCATACCTTTAGTAACTTTTGAAACCTTAAAATTTCCCAACTAATTGATTCACATGTTGCTTTTTAATTAATTATAATTAAAAATAATTAGTGTATATTTTCACTGAGAACATGATTTTGCTATCTTATTTTGGAAATGTTCCTATATCCTAATTATTTCATAGAATCAAATCTGTTTTCCTTCCTCTATGAAATGGTGAAAATTTATTCTTGACATGGCCTGTGTTACAGATACAGAATGTAGAGTCAAGAGTCATGATCTGAAAATGTCCTTCTTTCTTTGACTTTTTGTCCTTTCAGTTACATATATCAGAAGCACACTTATTTGCTTATTTTTCATCAAAATGAATGGTTATTTTTTCTCTGGATGTGCTATGACTTCCAAAGTTTAGATGTAAAGACAAACTTCAAATGGCAGCAGAGTTCTTACATGGTTTATGGTAATTGGAAATACCCTCTCTGTCTCCCTGAGGCTTAATTAGAAAAAACATCAAGAAGTTTAGTGACTTTAATTAGCCAGCTATTCAGCATGTATTTTTTTTATAATTAAATAATTCTGTAGCTACTACTCTCATCACAAGTATAATGAAAAAATAAAGCACCTTTTTGAAATTGACCTGATTTAATAAGCAATTTCAAGGAAAACTAGATTCATCTTGACTCCAATAGTCAATGGGTATAAGCAGCTTATTGTTTCAGATTTATGGTATTTAAGTGCTTTCTTGAATTGAACGTAAACAACTTAGCTGTAATTTAATAATGAATTTCTAACCTGGCAATATGAGTCTCACTGAAGTTCAGTAAAATCTATTAATGAGTTAATATATCACAAAGAAGAATTTTCTACAAATAATATTCTCGCATGTTTCTAGAAATTTTTTATCTATTTTTGGATGACAAAAGAGAAATCTACAATAAAAAGGGCACTAGGAATTTACTATCCGCAAATTCAGAAAAGAAATAGGGGAATACATGGAAGAAAAATAGAGAAATGGAATGGATATGAAGAAATGGAGAGCCAAGAGCATAATTTAAAATGGAGCTGAGAGGCAGCCAGGAAGCTGAGCTAAGAGACCCCTCCATGGGAAACTGAACTTTTGAAATGGGCTACATTCTGATACAGTTCTCTTAACTGCCTCTGCATCATTTAACTCTCTGTTAAGAAATATATTTTTAATCTTACGATGGACATAAGCAATAGATCATGCATATAGCACAGTATAAGTACGCTTGCCAGCACCAATCATAGATATTGCAAAACAAGTTGTGTAATCCTCCCTTACAAACCCTCCTTATTCTGTCTTTATAAACTCCATCTTTCTTTCCCCATCAGATAACAGTTTCTACTCAAATCTGTGTTTCCTGATTGCAATTCCTAGAGACCCCAATTAAAGATTTTCTTTGCCTTACAGTTCTTGGTTAAAATTAATTGACAGATATAATGTAATTCAGAGATTCAGCAACTTCAGATTAAATGAGAGAATAACCATTAATTAATGTCTAACTGTCTATACTTTAAAAATAAATACTGACAGCTTTAATCACATAATTTACTCAATTAGTAAAGTAAGTAAAATCAATAAAACCATTCAGGGATAAAAACAAAAATGATGCTTAACTTAATGAAAAAAGTAATTTTATACTTTTGCAAGCACTTTTATATATCCATTTTAAGTTGAGAAAGTTAATTATAAGGAAAATCAAATACTAAATTATTTTTTCTGTAAAAGAATTCTGTCATATATAAGCATTATTAGTATTGTGAGTAATGTCAGAAGAAAAGATAATTTTTTAGTAAGTGGCATGAAAATAAGTTAAAACTATAATGCAATAATTTAAAATATATTAACCTGTATGTTAAGAATTTATGAAATATAATAATAGCCACATAAAGTCATGGGGGAGTGATATTATACACTTAATATGCATAAATCATCTTCTAAATCTTGATAAAATAAAACTCATTTACTAAATTTCATTTTAATTTAAATAGTACTATTTGAAATTAGAAATAGGTATTTATGCTTTAACCTCTTTTACTTCAAAAAGCAATGAAAACAATTTCTAAAATGTGTGCATTCCGTACAGTTTCAAAGCCAATTAAATGTCTTTCCTCAATGTTTATATATTAAATGTTCCTCTAATTTTCAACTAGCAAAGAATGGAGAGCCTGGCAAAAATAAATACAGGAAGATAGATGGATGGATAGATAGATAACTCGGTATTTAAAAAAGATAAAAAAAACATTTATAAATTTTTGTTTGTTTCAAAGGTTACACATTGAACTAAGCATGGGGCAGTGGGGAGGAAGGGGCTGGGTTAACGTGTGTGTGTAACTAGGATTCCAGGGCAAGTGCTGGCTTCCAGAGCTCTGAGGATGACATAAACACTCTTTCTTTTCCACTCTCTCTTCTCTCCCCTGTACTGCTTATTTTCAAACACAGTGACCCATCATGGCAGACCATGTTTGACACTGTGCGCCTTCCTAAAATACTTCAGGAGTGATCTGGTCAGTAAACACTGTTATTAGTTTTAGGTGTATGACAGACACGATGATGTGATATGTGTATTTACTGTAAAATGATTACTGAAATATTTTTAGCTAATGTGTATCACCTCACATAGATACCATTTTTGAGGTAGAAGAAAGCTTTTAAGATTCACTCCCTCAGCAACTTTCAAAATATAGTATTGTTAACTGTAGTCGCATGCTGCACATCACCTCCCCATGACTCATTTACCTTATAGCTGGAAGTGTGTACCTTTCTGCAGGCCTCACCAACTTCCTCAGAGAAAGACAAATACTAGATGACAACACTTGCATGTGGATCTAAAAGAACCAAGCCCCACAGAAAGAGGTAGCAGATGGGTTGCCAGGACTTTGCAGTGGAGTTTTGCAGTGGCTGAGGAAATGCAACTGACACACATCTGTCATATTGTCTGTCATTTCTAGCTTCCCTGCCTTTTCGTACAGCAACTGGAATTTTAGAAAGAGAATTTCACTTTTGAACCCTACAAGGTGTGTGACAACCTCTCTTGCGAACATCCTGGTTCACTAACTCCAAACAATATTTTCCAGTGTTTTCCAACCCATTTCTCATTTCACCGTGCCAGGTGCAACTTTTTGTCTCTTTTTTTTTTTTTAAGGTTCCTATTGAATTCTTCCTGACATTTTGATATACTCTCTGATTATCTGCAAAACTTGTAGCAGCAATAAGGATATAATGTAAACAACAAGAAAGAGAAATATCTGCAACAGCCACACGTTTGTTTGTTTGCATTTTGACATTCTAATTAGGAAAACAAAACACTTTACTCTCCTGCCCCCAACACAAGTTTCTTTGGAAAATTCCATTGGCCACATCCAACAATGTATACACCCTTGCCAATTTACTGATTTTATTAAATGATCTCTCTTTTATGTGACCAAGAAAAACTTTCAAAAAAAAAAAAAAAGCCACTCACGGATTCACTCATGGATGCAGGAAGCTGAATGCTTCACAGTCTTCAAGGTGAGCTGACTACAGGAGCACAAACAGAATCACTAGCACCCTAGTTGTGTCCTTAGGTCTTTTTCCTTCTGTGATGTATTTGTTCTTTGGTAAATATTTCATATATAAGGGCAAAACAGGTTTCAGCCACTCCATTCTTACAAATTGTAACTCCAGGAAAAACAAAACAAAACAGCTGCTTTTCCAACAGTTATGTTAAAAAAAAAAGTAGAGCTATGGCTATAACTGGTGCCTTTGAGATGAGCTCTTTGGCTGAGTGCATGGGGGCAGTGTTTCTCTACAAAAAGGCTTTGCTTTCCTAAAAGAAAAGGCAACTAATGTATTTTTAAAGATTGTATTGCTTGAAGTAGTATATCCAGGATAAGCCAAATAATCCTATAATACTGCAATAGTTAGAAACCCTCTGAAAAACAGTGATGTGCTTATGGTGTCACATTTGAAGAGTGCTCGTAACTATAACAGCTGCATATTGTGGAGGGTAACAGATGAGTAAATAAAATAACTGGTAATGTGAAAGCACATAAAGAAAGATAGAAACATATCTTACTTGAGATAGGAGATCTATCTTCACATGTCCACGTAAATGTTTAGAGCAAAAGATGAAGACTTTGTATTGTATTTCTCTAGTTTGCAATATCTTGCATATTATGTAGATGCTCAATAAATTCCTCAGAAATTAATGAAAATTATTTACCTGCTATAGATATTTAAAATGATCCAAATAAAACTTAAGTTAAAATAATTGTGTACTTGGAAACTAACAAAAAATAACCTTAAATGTATATATATTTTAATGCCATTTTAATGCACATGTGACATCTAAATTGACATACATAAAATATAATATCTCAACGTTTCTTTAGATTAGCAAACCCTCAAAATAAGAAAGATGACATTATATGCAGACATTAGTGTATTGTTTGTAATTTCAATAATAAAAATGAATTTTGAATTTTGCTATATTCTGTTGATTTAGTATACTGTAGAAGTCTCCACCATCGATTACTACTTATCCACAAACTGCCTTAATATAGCAATTAGAAGTCAATTGGAAATGTCCAGGAACAATGATACTTAAAGATCAATTAGGAACCCATACTGCTAGGAAGATTAAATATTTACTAAAATAACAACAGCCTTGAAACTAATGGTTTAAACTTCATTACTTGAATACAATTTTTGAACTGCTATTTTCTGCCTCACTTCACTGTAATTGCAAAATGTAATAGTAGCAGTAAACATTTCAGACTAAAGTACATAAAAGACAAAAAGCTTTTAGGTCATAATGACACTTGTTTATATATCGCACAGTGACTCACAAGCACTTTTTGGTATAAGTTTATAAAGGTCTGATTGAAAAGAAAGGTTTGTAATTATATTATTAAGACTAATTCTATTTAATGTGACTGATGGAAATAAAGCTACCAAGTTTATGTTTATGGGGAAAACAAACAATATTACAATGTTTTGGATTACATGTTATACCTTAGTAATTTACATGGCGACAAGAAATTCACAGTTATGTAAAAATTAAGTCACAAATTTCCAAAAAGGTTGTTTCCATTTTTTCACTGCTGTAAATGTCGCTGCTTTCTAAAAAAGTTTTATCTATAAAGCTGGTGTTTTCATTGCATAGGATATAAAAGAGCAGTTTATAACAGTGGTATATAGACACCTCTAGACTTCTGAGGGTGAGTCTTGTCCACACACGGCCGATCTGCTCCCTCAGTATTCTCTGAGTAAGAAAATGAGGGCCACCGTAGCCAGCCAGGACAGCCACTTGAATGAAAGGACTTCCCAGCTACCAAGGTGGACTCAGAAATAAATACATGAAGAAATGCAGAAATGTAAACAGATGGATGAATCTAGTTCTAAATATATATTTTAGGCAAGATCAGATCTTGGAAGGAGAATGCAGTCCTGACTGCTGTAGTGACGTTTGGTGGGAATACTCAGAAGTAGTCCGAATAAAGTGGGCATCATGCTCACCTCCTCTCCTTGGTGGCTTCTTTCAGGGAGAAGAAAAACGATCCCTCAAAATTGCCCATATAATTTATATGTTTTAAAAGAGTGACTACATTGTTATTATTATTAAAATGGAACACACATGTTAAGTAGGAATGCTCTAGAATGTATACGTAAACATGTTTTTCTTCAAGTTAAAAGTGCATTTTAAATATAACATTTTCCTTGTAAAATTGATTAATATTTATTCTGAAAATGGCATGTGAGTAAGGATTATATATGAACAATGACAAAAATAATCCTCTAGGTCTCTTGGTTTTGCTATTAATCAGATAATAAAAATGTGAGAAAAATAAGATGTGTATCACTAATTCAAGCTTATACCTCTTACATGTTGGAAGAAGTATATAACATATATAATAGTAACTAACACATGTATCAGAAATGCCAGCCCATGAAGAACATGCATTTAAATATGCATATGACCACTTAAATGAGTATTTGTAAAACTCATGAAGTTTCATCACCAGAAAACCATCTGGATGGCATCTGACATAACTTGTAGATGTCCCAATATTTATAAGACAATGACACATTAAATCTATATCGTCAATTCATAAAACAGTTGTCATAAGTGACAATCATTTTGAAGACAAAATTGATTAGCATACTTTCACACATATAAAATTAATGTAAGCAGAAGGAAAAGCCAATATAAGAATAAAAACTATTAAGATAGTAAAAGAGAATGCATATAATATTCTATTAATCTCTCAACAGAGGAATTTTTCTAAGAGAAGAGACTTACAAGCTGTGGACAAACAAATAGTATAGATACCTATGAAACATATTCATTTCTATTTGCAAAAGATGGTGATAAAAATAAATGAAAATTTAAAAATATTATCCATAAAAATATTTTTAAAGCCAATCTACATTCAAGATATTTGTTTTTTCTTTTCCTCAGGTAGCCTTTCAATGTGTCCTCTGAAATGTGACGTGCCAACTAAATAAATGATGTATTTTCTTTTGTGGAGGTCCTTTATATTTATCGTGTCTAAAACGCTTCTTCCATCTATCTAGTTTCTCAAAGTCAAAAATCTAGGACTTGTCTTTCATTCCTTCCTGCCTCTACCACACGCAGCCAAATGGCCACCAGCTGCATTGAATCTCTTCTTATATGCACTGTCAACATCACATGAAACCATTTTCTGATTTTTACCTCTCATCCATTCTCACAGACTCGAGTGTGAGTCAGGCATTCACTCCTGGGTTTCCAATCTAGTCTCTAGCAGCAACTGCCAGGATGATCTTGTTAAAATGTAAATCAGAGACATAAAGGAATTAAATTTGGGCAGAAAATATATAACTATGCTAAATACAGTACAGGGAAAGTCTTAACCAAAGACATCTGTGTAAACAGTGTGAATGAGCCTTTATAAGAGAAATAGTTTGAAATGCAGAGATGAAAATGTGTTGCTGCATCTTTGGCTCTCAGATACTCTGGGAGATTTTTCTTTTCTTTTTCTTTTTTTTTCTTCTCAAGCATCTGGATATTAAACTACTCTTGGCAAGGGATGTAACTAAGCAGACAAGGAAACGGTTTTAAATTCCTTTATCTCACTGTTCTTCCCAGCAGCAAAGTAATTTGAATTTCTACGGTAAAGCTGTGCTCTGTGTCTTGTTACTCTAGTAATAATAATAGACTATGAGAAACATGAGAAATGATTGAATAATACTTTCCGTGGCTTTAAGTTGAATTTTTAGTCTTCACAGAACCTTGAATTATTACAAAAGAAACTCTTGCTTTCAGCTTTTCCCCATTTCCTAACTCTAGTCTCCTCCATTTCAGTAAATGGCAACAACACACACCTAGCCGCTCAGGTCAATAATTTTCGATTAGCTTTTCATTTGCCTCTCTTACACTGCATACCTAAGCCGATATTTCTAATTACAAACATTATTTATCAACTCTACAATTAGGGCTACAAAGCCCACACAACTATCACAGTGCTTCTCTTTTAAATTATAGTCTCTCACAAATCTATTTATCTTTCCTCCTTATCCCAGACTTATTTTCATAATTTATCATTATTTAAATTATATCCAATGTCATAAAGTCTCATGTGTTGTGCTGTATTAGACTAAATAACATAGAGTGACTTTTTTTCTTGTTTCTTGAGCCTCCATTTCTCACTAAAATGAGTAGGGGCATTGCTGTGGAGTTCTTTATTATTCCATTCTAGAACAGTGCTAGGACCAAAGCAGACTTTTAAAGATATGATGGATAATACATTCTTAGATAACTGTATCTACCAAACACATACCAAAGCAACAACATGAAACCACCAAACGTGTTGGAATGGCTACTCTAAAAGATTGACAAGAAATGCTGGTGAGGACGTGGCGTGACGGGGAGTCTCCCTCACCAGTGCTGGGAACACATTGTGACACTATGAACGACAGTCTGATCGGTTCTTACAAAACAAAATACAAGCTTATCGTATGGTCCAGCAATTATGCTCCCTGGTGTATATACTCGAAGGAGTTGAAAACTTATATCCACATTAAATCCTGCAAGTGGATATTAGCAAAAGCTGTATTCACAATTGCCAAAACTCGCAGGCAACTGCGATGTCCTTTAGGAGGTGAACAGATAAACAAACTGGTACATGAAGACCATGGGATGTTCTTCAGTGGTGAAAAGAAGCTATGAAGGTGTCGAAAGACATGGAAGAAACATACATGCACATAACTCAGTGAAAGAAGTCAACCAGGGAAGGGTGCATACTATATGATTCCAACTATATGACTTTCTGGAAAAGGCAACATTATGGAGACAGTATAAAGATCAGCTGTGAAGATGTGGGTAGAGATAGAAGAAAGAAGAGGATAAATATGTGAAGCAAATAAGATTTTTAGGGCACTGTATGTTCTGTATGGCACTGTCATACATGCCATTATACATTTGTCAAAACCCATTGAATATACAACAAAAAGAGCAAAACTTAAGGTAAATTAGAGTTTGGTTAATAGCAGTGTATCAGTATTGGATTATTAGTTATAATAAATACACCACACTAATGGAGGAGGAAACTAACAGGGGAGAGAAAGTACAGGAGAACTCTGTACTTTCTGCTCAATTATCATCTAAAACTAAAACTTCTCTAAGAAGGAAAGTCTAATTTAAAAATTGAAGCCCTAGTAAGGTAAGATTTTAAAAATGATGAATACATAAATTCATGCTCCCACAAGAGCAATGAAAAAAAAAACATACAGAAAAAAGAGAATACCAAGTGATCAATTTATTGTTTAAGGTAAACATAAAAAAGAAAAAAAGTAAAAATTTGATTACTAAAATTATTGTTTCACATATGTCACATATCTGTTTTTTTTAATATTTGAATCATAATTACCTAGGTAAAAGGAATTTCATATTTATAGTCTGAAGCTGTATCATGAGTATTAGTAGTATATTTATGATGAAAAGTTAAATTTACAACTTAATATATATAACTTGGAAAGTGGGAAAAATAATCGAATAGATTAAATTTATTATTTACTCATATCTGAGTTAATCTGTAAAATTAGTAAAATTAATTTTACTCTCAAAGTGTGTCTAATATTATTTTACAAACTACTTTGGCATGAATATAAAACAGCAGAGCTTTTGTTTTGGTATAAGTTAATTATTAATATCACAATTCGCTTACTTATTGAGAACTAAGATTGTATACATGTCAGAACATAGCACTTTATGTTTGAGACTCACCAAAAGTTCCTTATTTCAAAGTAAATTCTAGTTTCACATAAACAGTCCACAAAACCCTAGGAGACCTAGTCACGCATACAGCTCCATTTCCACACTTTCATTTCTGATCCCCAGGCACAGTTGTCTCTTGTAGAGTTTGAACTTAATCAGACTTGACCACAGGGCCTTTGAACTTGTTATTTTTTTCTTCTTGAGATGATCTTCCCCAGATAAACCTATGGCATTATCCACTTCTTCAAGGTTACAAATGGCCCTTAATCACAAAAGACTTTCCCAGATCACTGTTTTTACCCGGACCACCCTAGTTGTCCTGAGCAACTCATACCCCAAGGGTCTTTACAGACCATTCTCTGTTCTTTAGAAAATGCCGATTCCCCAGATCTCACTCTTTAAATGTAAAAATAAATATTTTAAATAATTTCTATAAATGTTACCTATTTCCTCCACAAGAATATAAGTTCTACAAGGACTGGGATGTGCTGATTTTAAATCAAATATCTATCACTCTCTCTCTTCCTTTTTCTTTTTCTCTCTCTCCCTGCTTCCCCACCCTTCACCTCCACACACACACACATAGTAATGTTGTCATTAATTCAGGCAGAAAAGTTTATATAGAGAGTTATGCAATATCTTCCATTTAACATGTTTTGTAATGTAAGAATTATATACTGTACAAATTTTCCAAAATTAGTATATAGTCTTGTTTGTTCTAAAGGCTGTATGGAATTGCACATAATTATTAGAAAATACCTAATTGATGTATTAATATTTTATCAGGATAAAATAAAAATGGCTTATAAAAGGTAAAGATTTTTTAAATTGTATCCTTGTGACTTTTCCACTAAATATTATATATAGCAAATTGTTTTATTCTGATTCTTAGATTCTTATTTAAAATAACTGTACAAAATAAGCTCACTATAAAGTTTAAATAAAACAATTTTTAATATTTAGTATATAGCAAGTATGCCCACAATATCAGCTCTTATCATTTTGATAATTATATAATTCTTAAATATTTAGTAATATATATGTGTGTGTATATATGTATATTTACATAAATATATAACATTGCAATACCATTCTCATATATACATTTAGACATTTATCTGAATTATGCTCTTGACATATATTCTAAGAAATAGAACTATAGGGTATCCCTATCAGATTAGCTGAAGACTTTTGATAAATACTGACAACTGACAAAAAATACATAACAATTTGGTACAAGGATACTATAAGGGTATGCATTGTTCTATATTATTCTGAGCTATAAATATTTAATTTTAAATGTTCATATCATAATTAAAATAAGATATCATATTGTAATTTTATTTTTTCAGATCATTTTACTGTTATTCTAACATTTATATGATTTTTTTCAGGGTACATTTTTTTCCAAATTCAATTCCAAACTCCATAGAATTATACTTTAACTGTTCAAGATGGTTAATAAGATTCTACTTTATATATTAACAGTAATAATACTTTTTGTCTAAAATTTTATAAATATTGATTCAGAATTTACTGTATATGATTTAATTTTGTTTATGACATTTTATGAAAAGTAGACTAATAGCTTTTATCAATCATCTCTATTACAATATGCTCAGAAAGAGTTTATAGAGCAAGGAAATAATCTAGACTTTGAAAGTAGTATTGATTCCTGTTCATAAAACTACTTGGTTTATTTAATTCCTCTTTTGGAAGGAATTATTGATACTTCTTCAAGTTCTTACATTGATTCTCCAACTATTTCTAAAAGGCATAGTAGTAATTAATATTATTCAAGAAATGCATCTTAGGTTAAATGATTAATATGTAAAATTGTAAAGTAAAAAATAAACCTCTATTAGATTATAACCATTCTACAATGCTGTAACTGGGAATATAATTTGTCTGAACTATCTTTACTTTGAATGGCATCTATTAAATTCTCTCTGTCTTTATCTCTGTTTCTATATATTGATGTAAATATATGATAAACATCAATGTATCTATTAAATGCATTAATTTTTGTATATAATATAGATATACACATTATATAATGTATAAGATAAATATGTGTGTAAATAATGTTATATAATACACATTTATTATATACATATACATATAAATATGTCTATTAGATATAATGCATAATGTGGAAATAAACATATATTATATATAGTGAGAGAGAGACTCTGAATTACTTACTGAACCATACTGATGCCTTAGGAAGACATAATTAGATGTTTTCACTAAGTATATAACTGAGTAAAAACATAATTGTCTAATAAATTTAGTTCACATACATCAGAACCGAATTACATGATCTGAATTTATACTGAATATTTGAATCCTATATATCTGTGAAACTGAATATTCATATATCTCCAGAATGATATTTCAGGTTGAGAATTACCTTAACTCAAAGCTTATTTATGAATGAATGGTTCAAAGGCCAGTTAATCTATCCTATGTTTTTTTCCTATTTTTAAGTGAAATATTTTTTCATTCAAATTAGAGTAGAGCAGAACACCTCAAAACTCCCAGGACAAGCTAGCTGAATTATTCAAAACTCATATTTATGAGAGAATATGATTTTTGACATGGGGGTATAGACTTAAGTTGCCTAACTAAGTTAAAAGAAGTGTTTGTGTGAGCATATTTACAAGCTAATTTACATGTGTTTTGACTGAAGTACTTCTTGACTGTGTGAATTATTCCATATTGCTCTCATAATTTTTATTCAGTGTTAGAGCCAGTAATGGCAAGTTCCTCTGGCTGTAAAACACATTGTTATGTTCTATGGAATTAATTAGCCATTTATACTGGGTAAGGGGTTGAAAGGCTTATAAGCATAGAAGGTTACTCAATATGGTTTCCATCCTAGTGAAAAGAATTTCACAGAGAATGATAATGTGCAGTCTCTTTTTGGTCACTACAGGTCAATATGTTTTAGAGTAAATGGTAACAGAATGATGACTTTTACCTAAGATATTACAGCATTAAACATGCTAATATAGTTGTTCAAAGTTAAAGAAAAGTAAGCATCCTCTTCTAATTTATAAATGAATCCACGTTTCTAAAATTAAAGTAGACCAATAAAAAGTTGAGACAAAAAAAAAAAAGAAAAACAGTATTTTGTTGACATTAAATAAAATTTTCCCATTTTAAATACTGGTTTAACTATCATGATATTTCAAAGAGTAAAGCATCTCAAAGTCTTCCCCAGCCACAGTGCCACAAATCCTGCAACATCAACTAGGATCTCAGGCATTCCTAATTTAATATGGCACTATAATATTTCCTGTCAGAGATGAAACACTAATAACAGAGGCATAAAAAAGTAACACAGAAATAATGTAAATAATAGTGGTTAGCATCATTTATCTTTGTTGTTTGCCAGTACTAAGGACTACATGACATGAATCACCTAACTTAATTCTGACAACAACCTTATGAGATTGTTCTTTAATAAGCTATTTTATGTATCAGAACACCTAAATAGCTTACCCCGAGAAACATTTTTAATATACAGAAATAGTAAGCTTTGAACACATTTTAGGAAAAATGAAAATGTTGAGTCATATAAGTTTATACTCCAGAGAAATGGTTGGTAAATGATGGTTCATTGGCTAGCTATCTCTGTTTGTCAAGTTTTATGGTGACATAGATATAGCTTTAAAAATTTGCATGGGGGAACTTTATTCTTGGATGAATTTTCCTTTGTATATTCACAGGGTGAGACTATGAACGAGTTGGCACAAAACAATTACTGGTTATCTGGCAGCTTAATAGAGGTTCCACAGATTACTCTGTACTGAGAAACAGACGTACACAAGCCAGAGTGGAAAAACCAAACTAAACAGGCCAGACATTCAGCCAACGTTCCCGAAAGAGCTTCAGCAGCAGCATTGTGACCCTAGCTCTAGAGAAAGGGACCTATATACTCTTATTAACAATGCTGCAATATCAGCTTCAAGAGGATCTAGTTCATTTGCTAGCAAGTTACCTGCCTTCCTAAACAAAACTCAGTACACTTTAATAAAAGACAATAAAGTCCCAATCTTCCCTAACATTGCATCTATAATTACTCATATAGCTGATATAACTCTTTAAATATATATATAAATATAAATATGAATATAACTATAAATATATAAACATAAACATAAACATAAACATAAATATAAATAATATAAATATAAATATAAATATAAATATAAATATATATATAATGATATGGGGAGAAGTAGACATATATGATTCATCAACAATAAAAATAAGTGAATAAAAACAGATGCAGATATGACACAGATCCCAACATTAGCAGATACAAATTTTAAAAGTTATTATTAATATGCTCAAATATATAATGTAAAAGATCACAATCAGCAAATTATAGCTTACAAGGTGGCCACTGACTTTTATAAATAAAGTTGTACTGGAAAACAGCCAAACCTAATCATTTACATATTGTTTAGTGTTGCATTTGGCAAAAATAACAGTGTTCAGTAGTCATGACAGACTAAATGGCAGGCAAGCTTAAAATATTTCATAGCAGGATCTTGAAGAAAGAGTTATCTGGCTCCTAGAAAAGATGAATTTAGTGAGTGAAGGGAAAAGAGATTTCAGTATATGAATAAATATGAAAGAATGAAAAGCACGAGAAATAGCAAATACATCATTAAAGCAAAGCCTGTTTTTCTTATTTTTGAATTTCTTTAAAATACAATTGACTGATGAGACAAAAATAATAAAACCATGCAAAACAACAATGTAATGTGAAGTTTGTTTTCTCACATTCAAGTTGATTAAACTAACCTCTTGTAGACTCCTTTCTTGTTGGGACATATATTTATTATTCCTCATTGATGAAGCATTTAACTATTACTATTATATAGAATAGTGAGAAATTAAATGATATTTTACCTTGTATTAAAAAAACTATTTTATAGTATAAATAACATATGAAGGAGAGCAATAATGGTCAACAGTGGCAAAAAAATAACAGGCTAGGGTCAATGGCAATATACTCTTATATGATTGTGTTATAGATGAAGTGATATAAAATTGATTCATGGAATTCTGTGATAAAACAAGAATACATATTGTAAGGCCTAAAAAAAAATCTCTAATGTCTATTTTAAAAAGTATTTTTAAAAGAACACAAAATAAGGCAAGAACAAATAAGCCAAGGAAGAAAAACACATATGACACATAAAAGAAAGAACAGTATCAAAGACATAAACCTACTCACATCGTAATTTTCAGCAGCATTTCTTTTCTATGCTTACATGTGGCTTTTTTTTTTTAATGTTTATCCTGCTTAATGTGTGACTTGAGGTATATTACTTATTTTGGAAATTTCTTTCTCATTATTCCTTTAACAATTGAGTCTGTCTCATTCTAATTCTTCTTTTGTGCAATAGTAATTACATTTTTATTAACCTTTATATTTTGTTTTATATTTTTCATGATATGTCATCTGTATCTTCCACATAATTGTCTCTTTATTATTTTAAAATTATCTTTTGGTTATCTCTTCTTTGTTTTGAAATCTATTATACTTATAATTTAAGTTATTAGAGCCTTTTAAGTAATTCCTATTTGCTTCTACTTTATAATTTTTGCTAGATTTTTCTTTGTTGTCCCTTATAATCTTCCATTTATTTGTCATAATTATTTTAAACTCTATGTCTGAAGACACTTTTTAAAAATATCTCCCACCACTAATATTTTGAATTTTTCTTATTTTTAAAAGTGTTGTGCTCTTCTAAGATCAGTTGTGTATTTCTGAATCATGGACTTTATTTAAATAAACAATACAGATCATTTGAGCCTCTGGTTGTCATCTTCCTTCAGAGAAGATGTGTGTTTCCTGGGTCAGGCTGCTAGCCCCTGCATGGTCGCAGTGGAGACTAAGATGTTGTGAAGTTGTCTGGTGATCCAGCTGGGCATCACCTTTCATTACAGTGTGAATCTTTCAGAGTTCCAGTCGATACCTTGAAAACTGACAAAGTCGTCAATCCCCAAGAAACTGCAGAATCCTCTGTTCAGCTTCTCAGCCCACTGACACTGCCTTCCGTTTCTGAGTCAGTAATCACCCCAAAGGAAAGAGTGACCCCAATACCCAATTATCACTCTGCACTTCCTTCTAATCCTAAACCGCAGCCTCTAGAATGTTCACTGTGTACACTTGTCCACTGCCTTCTCATAAGATATGTTTAATTTGTTACGAGTTTTAAGAGGAAGAGTTGATGTGAAATTAGTCAAACATTGCCAGAAACGGAACAACATTGAAGATAAGATTGATAACATCATGTGATTTTTAGTTACCTTCCCTTTGGCCTTGCCTTCTTGTCCTGTTGAGATTTCTTAATGACCAGAGGATATTAGTTTTAGTGTTTGGCTACCAGGATCTTTGATATTTAAACTAATGAGGAATATTAAATAAGAAAAATAAAATAGGCCTTCAAAACTAAAAGTTACAATAGGGTATACCTGCAAAGTATCTAATAGACTCGAACACCCAATGACACAACTGTAAACTCACAGAATCAAATAATAAAACTATACTGAAATTAAAGAACATTTTCTCTAGAATTTAGAGAAAAAAATCATGGCAAAATCAATAACTATAACATTAGCATTCATTCAAAAGGCAGTGATTCATAACTAATTCATTTTGCTATCTCATTTTTATTCCACTGATGTGAACAAATAGATTATATGGTTTATAATAAATAAGTTATAGATATGCTTTATGTTTAATATATGTAACCTTGATTTAATGTAATTTCTTGGAGAACCGATAATGCTTATTTTTATGATTTATAACTTTTTTTGTGGTTAAATGATATTCTTTTTTTCAATTTCTTTTCGAATGAGTTTTTCTCAATATAACCTAAAGACTATAAAGCTATTACTAATCTGTGGTGTTTCTTATGGTAGGGGATTTTTTTTTTTGTTATTCATTGCCCCCCGCCAATAGAACATATTCCTCATTGCTCCCTTCACAGCAGAATATCTATTTCCTAACTATGTTTTTTGTCCAAACAGCTAAGTAAATAAAACGCCAACCACCTACAAAAACAATTTAACAGTTCGACATAGGCTTGTTGTGGAAAAAAAAACCGTAAGAACAAATTTTGAAGTACATGGTTTCTTACTGTCTTGTTATTTTCCATAAATAAAGAGTGAAGAGAACAGAAGAGAAGAGAAAATTCAGTGGGAGGGAGACAGAAAGAGAAAGAAATGGAAACAAAGGAAGAAAACAAAAGAGAACGGAACTATTCTGAAGAAAAAAACAGATAGCAGAGGAAAATTAGGTTGATCAAAGGTTAAATGTCACTTTGGTTATATTTTGAAGTGCCACAGATTGTCTTAATTTTTATATGTAATTTTGTTTACTTTTGTTCTCCTATTTTCTTTATTCTTCTCTAATGGTAGCATGAGCTGATGCTTTGGAATCTTGGTCAGGAGGTAGGAATGCTGATATTGTTGCTTTTAAGTGAACTAATGGGAAGAATGATTAATAGCATGCTGTCTCAGTCCATTTGGGCAGTAATAATGAAAAATATACTTTCATCATTCTAAAGAGAGTTATTCGTGTAAAACGTTTCCAATATAAATTTAAATTAAAAAAAAACACAAACTTTTCAAAGTCAAGAAAATCATATTAAGATAAAAAAGTATGTTTTCTAAATACTGAAAGTTAAGACATTTTTTGTTATTTCTTTTATTTTTATTATACATAATTATGAAATAGCATTCTATATTAGGTATCATCAAAAGGCTTTCTTTTTTGTTATATTTTCTTCAATGTTTTATTTTTAGTGCAATTATGCCAAACCATAAAAAAGGAAATCTTAATATAGTTAGTGTTCTATGAAAA
Source organism: Macroglossus sobrinus (assembly GCA_004027375.1). Lineage (NCBI taxonomy): Eukaryota > Metazoa > Chordata > Mammalia > Chiroptera > Pteropodidae > Macroglossus > Macroglossus sobrinus. The sequence continues at coordinate 24,937 of PVKZ01005816.1, read as the reverse complement.
TAAAGTGGTATTCATATATTCGAAGTCATTTCCCTTTTAATACTTAGAAAAGTCTTATTTCTATTACCTATATAATAAAAATCATTCTAAACATAAAGCTTTTGAAAATATTCATAAAACCATAGAACACTAAGAGTTTTGGTTGTTTGTTTTAATTTCTTTTTTAATCCCAACTCTAATTTCTGGATACTTCTACAAATTCTAATAGTCTAAAGCAAGCATCTTGTCCAGTTATTAACTGGTTATATTATCTAATAAGAATTTATGAACAAGTATACAGGAATATGCTTTCAAGTACAGATGATTTTGCTTTTATTATATTTTTATTAGATATATAAAAAATGTTTTCTGAAAAGGAGTAAGAATTTTTTTGGTAGACAATGTAATAAAATAAATGAAAACAGGACCAAGTATCAAAGACTGTGTACTCTTTTTGCTAAATATCTACTTGAGTTCGCTTGGTCCAATCAATGTTCTAACTAGTCCTCTGCTTTTTCTATGAAATGGAAATGATATTACCTATTCATTCAGTTTATTAAACTGTAAGAATTAAATAAAATGTATTCAGAAAGTTAAATTCTCTAAACAGGGGGATTGATTGAATTCACCTTCTCATAGTGCCCCCTACCTCACCAATAGTATATATGTTAGTATTATTGATGTGATTAAGAGACCATGTGAAAGCACATAAACAATTACAAACTTATGAAAAATAATAGATGCCATTATCTGAATCATGTGTTGTATTACTCCTGTGTATTCTGTGAATCTGCATTCTTTTGATTTTGAATCAATGTTGCATTAACTAAAAAATGGTTCTCTAGTTCTAGTCATAGATGCTGACAAAACAATATCTTGACCCCAGAGGCATAGATATTAATCAACCTCCTTCCAATTTAACAATCAGAGGACCAGCAATTCCTCCAAATCACAGTTACATTTGCTGCACAAGAAATCACACGTGGGCCTTATATAACAATCCTTATCCTTATAGCACATTGAACCAAAATAGATTATTTTAGAAGTAACATTTTTTCACACTATATAAATCAAATTTCAATTTAAATTCATTCGAAGTCCATCTATAACTTCTAGATCACTGTTTTTAGGGAGTGTTGATGCAGAAAATCACATTATTTAAAGAGAAATGATTTTAATTTTAAAACTCAAAATGTATATCTTAACAAGAGATACTGAGCAGGAAGCTTATCTCTGTCGTCTGGAAGTTACACGTTTTTCTTGTCTTTTTTTAAGTCAGGGCACTCTTTCGTTTAACTAGCCAATGCGACATGCACTAAAATTCCTGGCTACAGTTTATGTACAACCATTTAAAGAAAACATCGTTGATGGGTTAATATAGTCTGAGATTGTGTACTGAGCTAGAAGAAAACAAATCTGCAAAATATATAAATCTTTTGTCAGGCCTTGTAAGTTTAAAACCACTTGAAGGTTTTCTACATCATTCTTGATGTTTAAATACCTGTGTAATGACATACTGAGGTGAGAGTTCTCAGTGCGACAGTGCTGTGTTCTGTATCTGAAAGCACTTGCTGACTGTATCACTAGACAGCAGCTACGTGACAAGTGATGGATTGTACAGACCACGGTCCATTAATTCTATATGCTCATTTGTTGTCAGTAGACTTAAACTCTCCTTTTTATCTGTACATTTGATATTGAGTGAAAAAGCACACTTTTATTGGACTAATATATTTTATGCCCAAAAATCAATGATATTAATTACCCAGAGTAGACTCATAATAAGTATTCGAATTGATCGGTATGCCTTATTACTTTACTTTAACCAATAACATAAAGTTTATGTTGATTCCATAAAGAGACAGATGCACTATTCTTTATATTCTTTTAAATTATTAATTCTTAATAGATCACCCTTTCTATTAATAGCATTGGTTTGCTGGTGGATATATGATTAACAAGTCTCCTAAGGCTAAAGTCACCTCATCTCTACGTTGACTAAATCTTTAACACTGAAAAATATTTTTTATAATAATATAATTTGTGAAAGAAATCTTCAAATCTAAGAAGGCTAAACTAACATTTTAAAATTGTATTATCTGAAGTTTTGAAAATCTTAAGTTCCATATCTGACAGGCAACAATTCCATGGCCCTTTTTATACTAAATAAACTAGATGTAATGAAATCCATGGGATCAAGGAGGCAGGCAGTCCAAATCTACATGGTGGAAATATTTTAACTGAAACTCTGGTACCACTATTTACTAGCTAGAGTTCTTAATTTCTAAGTCTCTGTTTTGTCATCCATATAACGAGAATAATTATAGCAATCCTGTTGTAAGAGTTATATACAGTCTGATAGGACATAGATTCTAATCAACATTTTATAAACCATGGTTTCAGGTAAGACTAGTTTGGGCATTTGGTATAACTGGCAGATGTCAAAACAAAATTAGATAGAAAAGAAAGCCTTGACTTATGGTCACAGGTAAAGAGACACAGGCAAAGCTTTATGAAGACCTAAGTGAAATGTGATGTTTCATTACTGCAGCACACAGCTTTCTTAGCTGAAGGATTAGATGAATCTCAGAAAAGAAAAGGGCACTACAGTTTCTCTTATAACGTTTAGGCATCAGATTTCGATGATCTTATTAACTGAGGAGACAGTATTAATGGGTTGTAAGAATTATATTAGGGAATCTGATGCCCTCCTAAGCTGTTTTATATTAAAATAATTATAGCAAAACTCCAATGGTACCAATATTAAAATATTTAAACATATTTAAATATTAGTATGAACATATGACATATATGGTAACAGGTTACGTGAAGATACAATTACCTAAGCATGCATGGCAGCCATAGCAGTGAGTTAATATGAAAAGTCGAGTCTTCAGAAGCTTTTCTTAATCTTATATTTTTCCTATCTGAACCTACGTTTTTCAGTTATCCTTCAACCCACTACCTTCAGGCTCCCAACCGACTCGGAACACGTGTCCCCAACTGAATGACATGCTGGTCCACTTTCATTATCTCCTAAATTCAGGTCACCATTGTGTCTCTCCAAAACTGGCTGGACTGCCACTCCTACCGTCCCCTTGCTTTCAAGCATACCCTTTTATGATCTATCTTCCACAAAGACAGCAGTGCCATTATCTTGAAACATAAGTAAGATTCCATCTACCGCTTTAATGCTCTGAACCTTCCATTTGTTTTGAATGGCACACAGAAAACAGGCAAACATTTTACACTGGCCTCATAGTCCCTATAAAAGGTAATTATGGCTTCCATGACACCGTCAACCACACACATCCTGTTTATTCACCATGAGGGAGTTCAGGGTTGCTAGATTTAGCAAAAAAAGGAAAAAGGGTGTGTTGGGGGGAAACATATACCTTTAAATTTAAATTTCAGATGAAAAAATAAAACCTGTTTTTGAGGTATAAGTATGTGCCAGTGCAATAGTTAAGATATAGAATATATATATATATATATATTCTATATCAGTCTGAACATATGACATATATGGTAACAGGTTACCATTTTATATATATATAAAATCTGAAATTCCACTTTAACTGAGTGTCCTGTATTTTATCTGGCAACTCTACTCTAGCCCCCAACATTTCTTTACAACTAGGGCCCAAAATAAAACACATGTGAAAATTCAAAATGTAGTGCCAAATGGCCATATTTTTTTTTTTAATTTTAAAGATTAGAAAAGCTGGTTTCTCAAGTCTAAGAACCCTCCATCACATCAAACATATAAAAAGAAGCATACAGAAAGAGAATTTTGAGAGAAAAAGACAGTCGGGAGAAGAGATTGAAAGCAGGCAGAAAGCAAACAAACCAACTGTGGTAGTCTGAAAAATGCCACTCTCGCCCCAAACACGCCCATGCCTTAATCCAGGAACCTGTCGGGGTTCCTTCATGTGGCCAAAGGGGTTTTGCAGATGTGCCTGTGCAAAGGCCTTGAGATGGGAGATCACCTGGATTACCCGAATTGCCCCCAGGAGTCATGCATCACCATGGCCCTTATAGGAGAGACCCATGAGTGGTCAGAACCGGAGAAGAAAGCAATGTGATGACAGATGCAGAGAGTGAGTGAAGATATAATATGAAGGTGTCAGAAAGGACACCAAGAAATACAGACAGCCAGTAAAAGAAAAAAAAAAAAAAAAAAAGCAAGGCAACAGATGCCTGCCTCAGAGCTTTCAGAAGCAAACAGCTCTGCTGACACCTTGACTTTAGCTCCTAAGACTCAGACCTCAAGACTATATGAGAATAAATTTGTGTGGTTTTAAGCTCTGCGATTTTTGGCAGTTTGTTACAGGGACTACCATAGAAGTGATTTGCAAACTAATAGACAGTCTCTGCTCTCTCCCTTGGTATAGCTTTCAAAGCAAAGCAGTCCTGATCTTGAGGGAAAAATAACAGTTACTACTAAATCAACTTTAGAGTTTAGAGTTATATCTTTGGATGCTCCAGTTAGTAAGTTTTCTACTTAAAGTGAATTGAAGTTTATTTTTTTACCAAGAAGAATAAGAAAAGAAATTCATTAGATGTGCAAATACATTCATAGTTTCCTAGGGGTGAACTTAATAGCAGAGACTATTCATTTTAAAGGAACTTTATTCCCTATCTCTCAAATATCATGTTCAGCCAGCACTCCAGTTAAATTAAGCCTTACTTAATCATTCTTCTGTATTACTCTGAGTTCATTTTTAAATTTTGGTGAAGAGAGTGGTTTCAACCCTCAACTTTTTTTTTTTTATTAATAATATGTATGATTAAACATTTTAGAATCTCTAAAAAAATAAGCAAAATAAAATACATTAACCTTTATTATTTAGCCATTGCAAATGTCTTGTTGACCATAAAGAAGTACTTTCAGGGACTCCTTGAATGATATACAGTTTGTCTATTTCACTTTGGAAATCAAGCACAAAAATAAATACATCTTGTAGCCTCTCCAGTCTGTTGCTAAGAGACGACAAATTATGTGGCTTTGGAATTAGGAAACAAAGATAATTATGTATAAAGCATGTTCTAAAAAGATGAGAAACAAAATAAACAAAATGCAAGTGGATTTTTATCACATACAATGATTGCAAACATTAAACACGGATACACTTATGAGCAATAGGGGACAGAGACTAACAACAAGCAGGGTGACAGTCAAAACTAGTAATGTTAAGAAAATTTTATCTCTTTCAAAATCCAAGCTCATAGCATAGGCTTTGCTTTAATGTTTGAAAGACTACTTACTTGTTTAATTCTTAGCATGATAAAATGATTTCTTAAAATAGCATGATCAAACATCTTCGACACACTGATTTTAAAGAAATAAATAAGAGATTTGGCGACCAGAGGAAAGATCCATGTTTTGGCCACAGATATTTATCTAAAATTAAACTAGTCATTTTAGGATTGTACAAACATAAAATATAATAATCAGACTAAGGATTGGAAGGAAAATAATCATTTAATGGTAATTGTCCTCTATTGGCTCCCCTTGTATTGCCTGTCTGTAAGTACTGGCTTGCCCAGGACTCTGCCCCATGATTCATATTTTATACAGTCTCCAAAGAAAACCCATGTGAAAACTTAAAAATGCCAGAAGAAAGGGGGTGTGGGGGAGGTAGACAGGGATAAAAGGGGTCAAATATGAGGTGATGGAAGGAAATCTAACTATGAGAGGTGAACACACAATGCAATACTTTTGTGTGTGTATGCAGTATGTATGTGTACACACACACACACACACACACACACACACAAACACACACATATTGAAACTTCTTGAATTTTGTTGATCAATGTCATCCCAATAATTTTAATAATGAAACACAAATAAAATAAATGTTTTAAAAACTTAATAATGAATAATTCTCATATCGTTTTAGCTCACTTAACCCTAAATTATATTTCTATCTATCTAATTACTAGACATCCTCTCCTGAATGTTCATAAATACCTCCAACTCAATCTGAAACTAAACACTTTCACGGATCTGTTTCTTTCTTCTGTATTTTCAATGCGTGACAACCTCCTTCACTCACGTACCCAGAGTACAAACTAGAAACCACCCTGGATGGCATTTCTCTTCAATATTTAAGCAGTTGCCAATAATCTGTCCCCCTCTCCATCTCCATCCTGATTCTACCAAGTACAAGTTTCATCGCCTGCTTTTGAGGTTATCTCAAATCGCTCTTTATTATCCTTACTAACTGTCCTACTGGCTTTTAATGGCAACCCAAATTACTTAGTAATTCTCCATTGATGAAATGATACAACAGAAATGGTCCAATGTGTGACTTCTCTGTGCTATGAAACTTATATGTCCATTTGACCCTGAATGACTTTAACTTATCTTCATTTGATTTATTTTTTCTCAATCTACACTACTCCTGTGAAGCCTTCCTTATCCCTACAGGCAGATATACATTCTTCTTATGAGCTTCTATTGTGCTTAGTTTAAACCTCACATATCAATCAATTTTCAGTTGCAAACAATAAAAAATACTACAGCCATCACCATTTTAATATTGGGCTATGTTTTGACATTTTATTTCAATTTGCAAACTTTATTTTATTAATCTCGTACTTGTCACTCCATGTAAACTTTCACCATTAGAAGTATTAGGACAGCTTTTTAAATCAATTTTGTATAATTGGCATTAAGCAGAGTTCATAGGGGGTAAGAAGGATCCTTGTATGTATGCTAAATTATTTTTAAAGTTAATTATATGAAATAATTTAGATAAAATGCATTTCTATAGTTTATAATATGATTAGACAGAAAGCAATAGACTGTTGGTAGCCTTAGGGTAAACTGGAGGTATCCCACTAAAATACATGTATACACTACATAAATGGCAACACGCAGAACTTAGTACATTATGAACTTCTTTATCTGACCCGCAAAATAAAAATGAAAGCAATGTTAGTTAAAAAGAAAAAAATATGACAAGCAAGGCACCCGGATTAGAGCAGGAACACAGAGGCAGTAAGCAAAGGTGAAAGACAAGATTACAACCCTGAAAGAAAGAACCATTTCATTACTATTTTCTGAAAACTAAAGTGTAGAAAACCAAACCTCAGAGTTATTCTCCAAATATTTAAGATGGTACAATTGCTAAATATGGAATATAAATTTACGACGTAGGAAATACACATGAAATAAACAAAGGAATCAGAAAAATAAGGAAGGAATAAAAGATTGTAAAAGGACCTGTGAGAGAAAACGAAACAGATAATATTTTGCACAGACACACACTCAAAAAATAATAAGATTTAAAAATGAAAACTTAAGAAGGTAGACACACTGAAAATATACGTGACTAGAAGTTACATTGGTTTAATTTAAATGAACCACAGAGCGATTTAAATACAGAAAGAACCCAGAGATTTTGTAAGGCACAGAAGATAGAATGGGAAGATATAAAACTGGCTAACTGTAGCTCCTAAAAGAGAAAATAAAGACTGTAGCAGAGAAACATCATTTCAAAGGTCATACCTTGTCCAGAGTTGAAAGATGCGAATGCTCAAGTGGGCTGTCACTTCGGTGATGTACAACTTGTGCGGCTTACTTCCTACTTGTGCTCAAACAGTGGAACAATTTTAAGTTTTGCGGGTCAGCTTTTTCTCTTCTTGTTTTGACAATGCAATCCTTGGCAATACAACTCCTAAAAAAATAATAAAAGGATAGTCTATTTGTTTCTGGTTACCTCTATGTACAAGCAACTATAGATCATGTCTACACATAGTTATTAAGCCTGAAGGTTTTGTCTTATATTTAGCAGTATCTGTTCTCTGTTCATCCCTCTCTGTCTCTCAGTTTGATTGTGTTTATATGAAACAAGCATATGAAACAAGCACCTTGTGGGGGGACCTCACGACCCCTCGCATACTGACTCACTCTGGGCTGGCCCCAAGTGCAAGGCAAAAAATTCATATAACAGAAGAAGTGTCTAGAAGAGGTTTAGGCCAAACATTTATCTTTTCAGGACTACTTCTAATTGCTTTATCTTGTGATCTGGAGCAAAAAGGCTCCGAATCTCTAAATTCAACATCAGAGCAGATTGTAGGCCAAAGGAGCTTGAGCAAAGCTTTTTCTCCATCTCATACAACTGAAGACAATATGTCTAGTCTGTTTGCATTTCTTTTGCAGGACTGCGTTACACTGGGAAGAAGCAACAAAAACACACAAATGCTCTTAATTTACATTATCATTTCCACTAACATTCCAGTGTGGTAGGTATGGGTTCTGTCTTCCATGATACAATTGACAAAAGTCAGCCAAATGTTTTGCCAAGGAGAACAATATTTTAAACACATTAGTTTTTTTCTCAAAATCACTGTATACATCCAGTGTAAATCCAAACAATACCTTTGAAAGACTTTTCCATAAAATATTTACAAAATTTAAATAAAGATGTCAATATCTAAAAAATAGTTTGAAAAAGAATATGTTGGAATGGCTAACCTTACCTGATACTGACATTTATTACAAAATGATCATACTTATTTAGCATCGTGCTATTGCTTCATGGGTTTACCAATTAAAATGTGGATCACTACAGAAATTCAGAATGAGATGAAAACATACAGTGAGCAATGCTGTGTAACAATTATAATACTGGAGATCTCGGAAATGAAAGTGAAATCAGGTCCTTACTTTGCACGCAAAATTCAATTCCACATATACTAAAAAGCTTAAAGCTAAAGTCAAGTGAAGATATTACAGAACACCTTTCTAATCACAGTTTTATAAAGACTACAAGATGAATTAACCAGGAAGGTAAAATTAATAATTTTGATTGTCTTGAAATTGGTACTTTCTGTTGATAGTCTGAAGTTAAAGCAGTATTTCACTTCTGTAGCTTCAGTAGATACGCTTTCTTTTTCTTTGTCTGTGTACTCACAACATAGGATTTGGGTCTGGGACAAACAACTAAGACTGGCATGAGATCCATGTGACAGATACTGCAAATTGACTTCCTCAACTCCTATTTCAGCATCCTTCCTTGCTTTGTTCTGCTATAGCGGCTGGAAAGCAATCGCCAGAGTCTCTCTTTAAACCTAGGAGTGTTTGTGTTCACAGTTTGGGCTAGGGGGATGTGTTTCCCTTATTGGAGGAAGGAGGAAAGAAAGGAAGAGGAAGAGGAAAAGGAAGAGGAAGAGGAAGAGAAAGAGAGAGAGAGAGAAAGGAAGGAAGGAAGGAAGGAAGGAAGGAAGGAAGGAAGGAAAGAAGGAAGGAAGGAAGGAAGGAAGGAAGGAAGGAAGGAAGGAAGGAAGGAAGGAAGGAAGGAAGGAAGGAAACAAATCATGGAAAAAGAAGAGAAATAGAGAAAAATACATATTTTTTTGCTGTTGTAGTCCTTCTTTGACTATTTCAATGCCAAGAGTAGAACTGGCACATTACAACCTTGACGTTCAATGCCTTAAATGAAGAACTGTGGCACAGAGACGTGACAGGAGCATCTTTAAGGAGCACACACTGCATACGGAAGGCTCCCAACAGACATCCTGTCACGTAAACAAAACACACCTATTAATTATTCTGTTGCCACTTAATTTTTTTTTCATTGCCCAGAGCTTAATTGGCATAGATAATGGCAACAAAAGGATAAAAATCGCTGCAACTCATGTTTGGTTGTCTTTTATTATTTAAATAATAAGCGATCATGTTAGCTCATGAACAACTGGATATGCTACATATCGAATGAATTATGGAAATTAAAGCTATGTCACCAACTTTAAATCAAATATCTGATTAAACCTTCACATTTAAAGAATAGTCCTTACTGTGCCTTGTATCAGTCATGATGAAGAACATGCATTACTCATTGCAATTATGATTATTATTCCTGATTATTAACCCTATATATTATTATATATAAGATTCATATTCTCAATCTAAAGTTTAATTTTTATCTACCTATTCATAGTTGTTTTCTAATTGTTTTTAGACAATAGTCATGCCAATAGCTTCTCCTGTTAAAACACCCCCTCACCAACCTGTGGATTCAAAATCCGCATTATAAATGCGCTTAGCCTCAGTTGTTCCCAAGACCCCTGCAAGGCTTGCCTGCCCATCCCAGGTATTGGCGAGGTCGGCGGGGTTACACCTATGTGGTACTTAAGCGGGAGCCAGATCGCGTTTTTCAGCTTCACTATCCTCATGATGGTTTCCCACGTGGCCTCCGCCAGAGGAGAGCATGTTGGGTCAGCACTGCAATTGGCGGGCAGGTAGATGCCCGAGGCCCCAGGACGGGATTGGCCGGCTGGCTCACAGCTCTGGGTAAGCCTCTGGCAGGTAGGCTCTGCAGAAATGCTGCTTACAGTCAGAATCTCGGAAAATATTTATCAGCTCCTTTGTCTATGATTTCATCCTTGAAGATCCGAGAGAGTGAAGATCGTGTTGACTGTTTGAAACCGACTATGGTGAGACTGTTTACATCATGGAAATAAGCCTAGGATACAAAGAAAGTTCCAGATATTTTTTTTTTCTTTTTGAGTGGGATGGGATTGTTTAACATTTACCTGAAATCACTGATTCAAAACTATCACAGAAAAACCCAAAATACAAAAAGCCAAGACTAATAACATAACAGCAACAACAACAACAACAACAAAACTATCTCCGAGTTCAGGATTGGGAAGGAGATGGCATAGCCCTTTACCATTCTTTGTTTCTCTCTTTTCTCACTAGAATCTGGTACACATCGATACAAACAAACAGGAACCAAAAAAAAAAAAAAAAGCTATTTTTCTATCGTTTGCCAAAAACAAAGGACACATCTGTATTAACTCATGAAAATGAAAGTCCAGATCTATTAACTGCTCACCATTTCTACAACTATATCCTGAATTATTATTTAGATTCTGTATTAACACTCTATAGCAGAAATATATATATTTTTCCATCAATCTCTCTCTCTCTCAGTCTCAGTTACAGTTGCTAAAAGTCAAATGTCCTTGAACAGACAACCCCACGGATTTCAATCTCTTTACCTACTTCTCAGGATTAATAATCCCTATTCTCCTCCATAACAATTTTCCTGTCATTCCTGAGGTTTAGTCATCTGAAACACTGAATCAAACACTACTTTCAGGAAAAAAAATATGATCACTCTTTTGTGATGGATACTGGAAACAAAGAGTGATGGCATAAAGATGATGAATTTTTGAGATGTTATAATAAAATAAAGAAGTTTACTGAAACAGAATCTGACTCCATTTTTAATATTTGACTGCTCACAGATTTCAAGCCTCAACACTTCTGTTTCTTTCCCCTTCTCCCAAATTAGGGCAAGCTGATATGATACTAGCAGAAAGTCCAAACCATGCAAGTCCCAGCATGCGTGTGGGGACCATTATCCCAGCCCCATCTTCTACTGACCATCAAACTCCAAAGCTCCTTTTCCTTCTCTCTGAAGTCATTTTTTTCACCTGTTTGGGGCCTTACCTTTCTCCCTCCAACTCATTATACAAATGAGAAATATCTTTATATTCTTTTGATATGGATATAGTACCATCAGCTATAGCATCTGAACCATATTTGGGGGAGGAAGGTCTATCATGTCTTGATGAAATGATCAAAATATTTACAGAGGCCATTTGGGCTGTATCTGGTCCCATAATGGGGGAAAAACAGATAGGGGAACATCCATAAGCAAATGCTGACTAGACCGAGATTCACTTATAGGGAATTTAACAATTCATGGGAGGATGCTAATATTATAGTATATGCACATCTTTGGTGTGGTGTAAGTTATGCTCTGCTTTTAATGATGATATTATTTTAATCCTGTGCCTAGAGTCTATTAGTGGGAAAAGATGCAATAAAAATAACTGTACAATTGCTAACTATAACATGCTTTTGCCTGTCTTGTTTCAGTATTCTATCTTCTAGTATCTAGAACACTGATTTATAATAAATGATACATACAAAAAAAGAAACTTAGCAGAATGTACAAAGTACAATATTGCCATAAATAGTTTATGCTTAGTTAGAATAACAAGGGCTACCCTTTGGCTGAGAACAGAGGTGAAAAAAGAACAGTGACAGGATTGTGTCACAGAAGAAGAAGCCTTCAAGCTAGGCCTTGCGAATGTTCAAGAATTACAATAGCGAGGTTGGCAGAAAATGTAGTTGGACCTAGAAAATAGCATTTTAAACATGTGTGTTTCAAACAATAATAAAGATCTGAGAAGTAAAACCTGGCAAAGAGAAACTGTAGGTAAAAGCAACAACTTGAATGAATCTTACAAATGTAATGTTTACAGAAAGTACACAGATATAAAAAGGTATACACAATGATTCCAGTATAAAATTTAGAACAGGCTTTTATCAGTCTGGATGCCGTTTACCCTTGGTGGGGACAGCTTCATGAATAGGTCATAAAAAGAGCTTCTGGAGTGTTCCCAAGGTTTCTTGTTTTGGATGCTGCTCAAAAAAATATATTTCAATTATGAAACTTTATTGATCAATATATTATGATTTACATAGTTTTCTAAATGGTACTGTACTTGAATGAAGTTTACTTTCAAAATTACAATACATCCCAACCGTTATATGAGGGCTACGTTTGGTTGAAGACTGAATTAATATTGAGTAACAGGGCGATATGCAATTGGAAGTTGGAGTGATACTGTGATAAACCATTAAAACAGGTATAAGAAATTTTGGTGTGCCAAAAATTACACACAAAAGTATAATGACTGCTATAAACACAATTTAGTTTTACGGAAAGGAAGCTGCAACTAACACGGTGACGGGCAGGCAGGAGGTGGACGATGACATGGGTAGGCATGGACACAACCGGTAAAGCAAACCAGACAGTGCTTTACGCAGTGACACTTTAGCATGAGAGCTGCAGGACTATCTTCACAAACCAGGCCCGTTGTGTACTAACATCACTTGCGATTTAATAGAGTTAAGCTCAAAAGAAAGTGGGATCTGAAGCTACTAAACCTTCCAGCTAATGAGACTGAAGATGCTAATTATCAGGCATTGGAGGTTTTAAGAGGTGAAATGAAAGACTGTCAGGGCACGCTTGAATTCTGCTTTTCCGCATAATTTAGGAAACTAAGAAAAATTGAAACCGCTCTATCTTTGGAAAAAGTTCAATTAAATCAATGTCTCGGTGCCTTTTGGGGAAAGTCAGCCATTCATTGTATGGTGCTTGGACTCTATTTCAAAGTGGCCCAAAGGTGTTATAAAAAGTGGTAATTAGGTTTATCAAACTGATTTGTATAGACTTTTGCCTGAAGCTATGGCTTATTCGTTTCAATAAACTCAGTGATAACAGGCTTAAGCTTTACTTATTTTTTCTGAAGGAAAGTCTCTTGACCATAATACAGTCTGGCATGAAAAGAGGCATATTCTTCAGCCCTTATCCATTCAAAGTATAGAAATGTGCAATTTGACTGGCAATACATTGACAGGACAGTGACTGTGCTTCAACTTGGCACCCACCACAAGAGTGTCGTCTCCTCAGTGCTGGTAGAGAGAGGGACAGTTAGCAATGTCCACGTGACCACAGGAGGCTGAATGACTGCTTTAAGGCTCTTATACTAAATATTGGAATTGCTACTTGAGTACATATTTTCAGTTCTCAAAAATATTTGAGTACTGTTTTAGAGCCAATATTATGTGTTATTTTGTTCTGCATGCTTTGCCACCTGTAACAGAGAAGTTTGCACAAGGAGATCAGATTATGGGTCTCTCTCACAAATCCCCACGAATCCTACCCAGCTATGTGCCTTGGCACCCATCTTCCTTTTTTTTTTTTCCTGTTAAAGTGAAATGTGTCCCTTTTTTCTACCTACTTGATATCTGCATATATTCTGGTTCCTATAGAGACCTGTCTTTACTGGGCATCATTTTTGGTCATGTACCCTATTCTACTTTTATATCGAAATTTATTTTAAAATACATAAAAATATTAAACTAATTCAGAAATGACATGATAAAAAATTATAGAAATCCATGTCTTCAGAATCACTACTTTGTCTAAAAATAAAGCACAGATAGGAAGAAATGCTTAAAAGTCTTAACAATGTATATTAAAAAGCCTTATTATTAATTTCCTATGAGACTACATTAATGTCTCTGAAATTTAAAAAAGAAAAGGAAACTTCCATCAGACTGATCTATTTAAGAGAAGAGGAATTCTACTAATAGGAACGAATCAGGCACTTACTAAAGTTTTGCTTCATAAATTATTTATCAGCTATATCCCAGGGAAAGCCCCCAAAATAAGGCCAGAATTTCTCTGTAAAAATCATAGCAAATGATTAATCAGTGAAAGAACTTCTGTATATTTCTATACCTCTTTCTACACATATGTTGCTGATGTTTTCCTAGAATATCCTCAAGACTTTTGGATCATAGCATGGTGAGTGTACCCTGAGTTCTAATAACCAAGCAAAAGTAACCATCAAATGATGGGAACACACTGCCTACAAAAGGATATTATCAGAGAGTGGGCATTATTGGACTATCTATTAGTGTGAAAAATTTCCCTGAGATCACCTATCACCATTTCCACTGTCGCCACACCCATCACATGCATGGGAGACCTGCTATCAAGACAATAGGATCTACTTAGATGGGTTAATTGTGTCACAAAATCTATTGCTTATAGGAAAAAAAAAAAGTGACTATTGAGAAGGACTCACTCAACAGACTTTCATATTGATGGATTCTAACTGTTTCAGTAAAATTATGACATGTCTTACTCTTTTATTCTTTGAATTTCATTAATAAAAAATATCTAACTTTTCTAACATTGCAATCTGGGCATATGAGTCATTGACAATCACCATGGAAGAAATATTTAAAATGTAAGGGAAAGGTCGCCAAACAATGATTTTAATTTAGTTCTTTTACACTGACATGCTTTACTGAAAGGTTATAAAAATTTCTTACCATCTCAGCTTCACTACTGAGCTCTACATTCAGAATGAGAAGAAAATTAGACCGAGCCATTTTTTACATGAATATTTTATATGAATATTACTAATTTTGAAATACATATACATGCATGTAAATACACATGTATATATACACACATATATATGATAACAGTTAAAATTTCTTTGTAGGCCATATGTTATTTTGAATAAATGCTCTTTCAATACCTACAGAGTATATGAATATCAAGTGCTCATTCATTTATTCACCAAAACATGTGACAGCACTAAATGCTGAGATTAAAAATATAAATGGGATGTAACTGTTATATTAGTCATGCTGGTTAACTCTATTTACTATAAGATGAAATCAGAATACCTCATTGTGTTAACAAATTATAAATTCATTTCTTACAGCAACGTCTGCTTATAGTGTTCAATGGGAAACATTCCATCCGATGTTTTAAGATCTTGGCTTTTTCCATATAAAGTCCAGTTTAAAGACCATGCCTGTTACATGGACAAGTCTCATTAGAAAACTGAGTGTTCATCATAATGACTAAATCAGTTGAGTTTTCTGAAGACGTTTTTAAGGCCTTTTAACTGTGATTCAATAATGATAGTATATATTTTATGAGAGAAAATGATAGAACATTTGAAATAGAATTGCTGTTCTTCTTGATTAAAGTATGAATAACATTCTCTACATAACTTGGTTTTTAAACCAAGGATGACATTTATTCAAAGGTGGAGGGAGAGCCTTCACTTATTAATGTGGTCCTTTTGGTTTTTCCATCTGTATGCCATGTTTATAAAAAAACAAGGATAATACACAAGGATAATACACAAACACAAAGAGAACTTGAGGCGCTTTCTTGCTTATCAAAAGGAACTGCTGTGCAACAATAATTTTATCAATCATCTGTCCATACTGATGTCTAAATACGTTTCTTGCTTCTAAAGCTAGAAAAGTCAGATTGTATATTTATTAGCATACTAGAATTCTGCCTCATGAGAATAAATTCACTCTATTATTATAAATTAACTGGAAGAAAATAGCTTTCCCATGGGCTGAAACTTTTAAAACAGTGATTTTAGAATTAATACACAGGGAGGAATGAAAACATCATATTTTTAACTGGAATCCTTATATGAGGGAATATTAAAGAAAAAATCAGGCAATTGCCAAGCAACAGTGAAAAATTCAAAGATGTCTTCTTTCAGTTATAACCCACAGCTGCTCTAGTATAGCCAGAGAAATAAATGGGACCAATTACAAACCTGGCACAAAGAATAATGTTTGTGAGTTATAATTAATGTATCTCACAGGAGCTGACGTTCTCAGCTTTATGACCAGTAACTTGCAGGTAAAGAGAATATTCTTCACTTAAGATATATTTCATAATTTAGAACTGATTAACACTTAATATGCAAATATTGTTGTTAGTGTAGTTATTGAAGTCTGGAAATATTCTTCAGGAAATAAGAGGATAAATTAAAAAACAAGGTATGAGTTTTATTCATGCTATTCTCATAACTAATTTTCATACTACCAATGTAAAATGATCATTTGAGAACAAATAGTTCTTATACAAATGTAGTCCCTTATCTCTGGAGTTGATAAATTTTAAAATCATGCCAAATCTTAATGACGCAATACACAATTCTTCATTTAAGCTATCTTTTTTTCACTGGGACAAATATATATGTATAAATGGAACTGCTATTTAAGAAACATACTTGTGAACTACTGAGACTCAAATTTCAAAAGTTAAATGTTATGCATTAATTACCCTGCAGTGAAGTATACTTGAGAATATTTCTGTGGGATAAAATCAACAATAACAGTATAAGGGGTTGATACTACTTATTTAATTCTCAGTTAGAATCAATCAAATGTTTTTGAACAAGATGTCATATCTTCATGGATGAAAAGAATGCTCAGAAGCAATCAGACTTTTAGCAGATAATATGAATTGTCTTCAAATATTTATTCTCCCCATTTTTATTTTCATAATAGAAACTACCACCATGATGTTTAGGGGCAACCATGGCCAAACAGCAAACCTTGAATCTCGATGTAACCATGTAACTGATTTCTGTCAAATGAAATGTAAACAGAAGTGCTATGTATGACTTCTGTGTAATGCTTTCAAAGTAAAGTTATTCACCTTTCACTCCTTTTACCCCCAACCCTCTATCTGGAACCAGATGCGATGGTGGGGAATGCTTTTGACAACAGGGGCGAAATCCATACCCTGTAAGAACTGCAGAGCAGAGACAGAGAAACCCAATGCAGTTTCTGAATGACCTCATGAAGTCCTATCAACAAGAATATCTACAAATGTCTCACAAGTTTCACTCTTCTCAGTCCTAGCTCTCACCTCTGCATCTTCTACTCCTTCCTTTTCAATAGGTAGAGCATCACTAGCACCCAAGAAAATTTCCAGTAAAACATAACTCATGTGGGAGGAATAGGTATGCAACCAGCTGAGAGGGCGAAATCAGAATACTCTTAAGTACAAGGAGAGAGAAAACTTTGCAACTCACAGGAAGATAAGCACTTCCGTGATAATTAGTCCCTAAATAATCAGCGAATATTGTATATATCTGAAGTTGCAATAAAAGGATTGATTATAGATGGTATTTTAACTAGCACTCCTTCCCTATGAGATTCTTTGATAGTTCTAACGAATTCATACCAGTGGTTATATGTTCACGCCTACGCAGTAATCGATAATTTTCGACACAAAATGTTTTACATTCCTGGAGGATGAATTACCTTATATCCTACTTTCGGTTATATGTAAGTTACTAAGTTCAGTCTCCATTTATACCATAGAGAAAATTTATCCCTCAATTTTTAATTGAAGAGTGTGCTTGAAGCATTGAGCCTTTTCATTAAAAACTTATGAATATCCTATTTTAAAAGTAATTGTGATTGTTTCAAAACTTGTGGCTTCTCTGAAATTCTGCTTTCATGTTATAGTGACTTTCATTTTCTCTTTTGAATTGAGAAATAATTGAGGACAGTCTTGAAAAGGAGTCAAGTACTTGTTTTCTCTGAATAATCTTGCAATTTTGTTTTTGAGTGGAGCGTTATGGATGATGTGTTTAATGATGATGGGCAAATTAAATTTAAGCCAAAAATGTAAGAAGGAATTGTAGATTAAAAAAAAAAAACAGAGTGGGTAAAAGCAGATAGAGCTAATTAATATGGATCCATTCCAATGGAAAACTGTGGTTTTGGCTGTTATAAAAAAAATATGGTTTAGAACTCAAAATTTCAAATGACAGAGATGAACCAAGATACTAAAATAAATAGTAGTTATAAAGATAGGAGCACGTTGAGCTGAATAACCAAATAAAATTATGTATATTTTATTAAAATTGATATTAGGCTACATTTTTATAAGGGAAATATAGGCTTAGGGTATAACCTTATTATTACTGAAATAAATAGACTTGTACATTCAAAATAGTATCATGAAAAAATGTCTAAATATAATTTCCTCTCTGTTGGCAAATAATGTGCATAGTATATAATTATTTTGAAAACTACCCTAAACAATAAATAGATAAGATCTTTTAAAGATGATTCCCCACATCCTTATACGAGAAAGGAAACTGTTCATATTTCCACAGTATAGATGAGAGAGAAACAGAGAGACAGACAGAGACCAAAACAGAGACAGACAGACAGACTCAGTATATTTCTATGCTTTTTTCCTGCTTGTTTTTTGTGAGGCTGGGTGTGATACTTTATTACAGAGACTAGGGTGGACACTATCATTCAGTACAAGACAGTAATTGAGAAATTGATTTGTTAAAATCCTTGAATTACTTAGTTTTCAGATAGTGCACAGTTCACCAGACACAGAAAGGTAATTCAAACTGTGTGAGTAACGCAGCAGTGACTAAAAGCTGGCTGGACATTGATGTCTTCAGCATTATCAAGTTATTAATATTTATCAGCTTTCCTTATACATTTCATTTTAATTTATGTATTCCTTATCACAACAGTACAATCAAATTTTTACATTTTCTCCTCCCCAAGCTTATGTGCTATCCCATTTGTCAAACTTCAGATGAGAAAATAATCTTACAGAGGACATAAGCGAAGGGGACAAAAATGGATGAACTTTACAGATAAATGGTTGAGCATTTATTTGAATTAAATATTTAAATGTGCCTAATTAACTCATTAACCTTTACATTAAAAATTCTATTTCACACTGTGTACTACACCAGAGTTCAGCTGTGGTTCAGGTGTTACTTAATTAAATCTAAGGCCAAGATATTTGTTCAAGGTTCTCTATTAATTCATTTATTAGGAGACCATAAACATTCAGAACACTGTCTAGATATATTTTACTATTATTTTATTATTAAATAAGTTCCACTCTCAATATTAAAGGCATAACTAACACAATAATTACAATGGTCCACATTTGAAATAGTCTCCATTATATTTAGAAATCTTTTAAAAAATTACACTATATATTAGGTGGTAGGCATAACAAGATTTTTTTTTTTAAATTTGGCAGTGTGGTATGTTAGAATTCAATAATAAAGGAATCATCAAAGAAGAATGGTCTGTAAAAGGTATTTAACAAACAAAGACACTAGAAAGAAGAAACTAATGTAAATAAATCAGTAACTAAACAGGCCTTAGTGCATGGTAAGAGAATGAAAAATAAAGTGGTTGTTTTCATTTTTACAACAGTTCAAGGAAATACTCAGTTAAAAAAAAGATTCATAAGTCTGCAGGGGGAAAAAAAAGAGGCAATAAATGGTCAGGTAAATCAGAAAACAAAATAAACAAAATGGACTAGGAAACTGGAGGGATGAATATTCCTGAAGAAGCTGAAAAAAATCATTAAGGCATATATAAACTGAGAAAATGGCCTTGGCATGGAGAAGAAAAAAACTTTACTCTGACATAAGAATAAAAGATTGAATGAGTAAAGATACACAGAAGACATTTTTAGTTGTTAATAAGATAAGCTGAGGAATTTATGTTATATGACATCAACCTTTTGAGTATAATAAAAGTGCTAAGAAGAAAAAAAAGGCAGAATTAGCCTGGAAGCTCAAGGAGCATGAAATAAATTTGAAAAGCTTTTCTGTGGAATATAAGAAAAAGTCAGTAAAAAATTAATTTTAAAATAGTAAAGAAAAAAGATATATTTGGTTAATCTATTAAATTTAAAAAAGGGCGTTTTATAATTATTTTACGACAGCCATGTTCAGCAGTTGAACATGAACTTTTGGAATAGTGAGGATCCAGATGTGATGTGATCATTTTCCAACTAATGGTATTAAATAATCTAGAAAAAATATTATAGCATAAAAATAACCTTATTGCTTTGTCTTCCGGTGTTTTTGCCATGCTGTGTTTGGCCATGGATCTCTTTGCATGTATGCTACTTTAAGCTAATTGAGCTTCTTGAATATGTAGATAAATATTTTTCAGCAAAATTGAGATTGTTTTCAGCCATTATTTTTTAAACATTGTTACTGCTTCTTTCTTTCTTTCTTTTGCTCCCTTTTTGGTGCTCACATTATGCATATATGGGGGCACTGTAATGCTTCTCATATTTCTCTGAGGCACTGTTCATTTTTCCTCATTTTTATTTTTATTTTTCTGTTTTCATGTTATATTGTCTTAATCTATTAATTTATCTTCAAGTTTTCTTCAGCCAGTTAGATGTGCCATTTGAGTCCTAGTAAGTCTTTCATTTCAGTTTTCGTACCTTTGGACTCCAGAATCCCCATGTTATTCTTTATTATACTATATATCTGTGTATATTACCTATTTTATGACAATTGGTATTTTCTATTGCATTATCTGCATGCTTTAGTTCTATAAGCATGGCTTTTAAAAAAAATTCTTTGAACAAATTTTTAATGGCTATTTGAGGTCTTTGTCAGATCTGATCAGGTTTCTCTCACCCAAGCAGTTTCTCTCGCCTGCTGTTTTTTTTTTTTGTTTTTTTTTGTTTTTTTTTTTTTTTTTGTATACAGGCCAAACTTTCTATTTCCTTTCATGACTCATAATTTATTTTGTTGAGAACTGGGAATTTAATATACCACAGTAACTCTGGAGGCTCAATCACCTTCCTCTTCTTCTCAGGGTTATTTTTGTTACTGTTTACTTGTTTGTGACCTGTTTTAGGGAGCCTGTTGTCCTTGCCACACTGTCTTTCCTGTCGTGTTACAGAGGGCAGTTTCAGATGTGCACAGGGTCAGCTGAGAGGACAGTGGTTTTAGCAGGTCACTCATTGACTGTCATAGCCCCTAATCGCTCTGTTTACTGCCCGCCTCATCTGGTATGCCATCCCCTTGTTGGGAAAACATGTTGTTTTAACAAAGAGAAGGATCTTCGAAGTGAGTATTTTAAAGTTACAGAAGACTAAGATAAGAAAAATTTCATTTTCAGCATCTGCTCTAGTATAAATTTGTTTCCCACACCTTTATAGTAAAACTATAGATAGATGTAGGTGATTCAAGAGCACTTGCTTTTTAGTCTAATGAATAAATAAATTTATGCGGCTACAACAGGAACAGGATTAATGAATAGTGTCTGAACCTGATAGATATATTCATTTTTAGCATGACTGAACTAACGTTTTTTTTCAAATATGCTTGTGTTCCAACTAAGTCTTTATTTGTATACTAGAAAACTTCAGCAGTCTCAACAATCACTTCTGACACAATTGTGTAACATTGTTCACATTTGCCAATTTTGTATTAACACCAATTAAACTAGCTGATATTTGTCCATGGGCACCAGTGGAAAAACCATTATAATATAGCATGATTCAGAAACTTTGTTAGTTTTGAATGGGGAAATATTATTTATATGGGTCGACAGATATTTTATAATTGAAGCATGAAAACTCTTAGTGGTTTTTACATGGTGTTTATTCAAGAACTAGCTTTTATATATGTGTATTTTTGCTCATGCTCCTGGAACGCACTACAAAATAATTCCAATTATGTCAAGCCTCTTGCTCTGAAATCATACTCATGATCACCTTTGTGCATCCATCTGTTGTGACACAGTGACTCGGTCTATCCACTGATGTGTGATTGAGTTTATTCGGCTGGATATCAGAACGCCCGTAACAGTATATTAACAGTTCATTTTTTTCTGCGCTATCACTGTTTTGTAATTGGCAGGCCCATGGCCACGTATACAAAAATAAATCAGAATTCTCCCAAGTATTCTGCCCAAAGTACGAGAGAGAAAATGCTTCATGCTTAACCTACTTTTTTCCTTTAGGTTTTTTGTGATATTTATTGTGAAATTTAAAGTTAAATTTACACATACATGCATAAGAACCACCAGAACAATTCTGTTCTTACAGTATATAAACTTTCCTTCGAGAGTTAAAATAAAAGAACAAAAACAAAAGAAAACCAGCTAAAGGCTATGACGATGCTCCAAAACTCCTTTTAAGAAAAAGGGAAGAATTGGAATTTTTGGCCTTTAACATGAATGATCTTAAAGCACAACACCCCATATCCATATATATACATATACACACACTAAACTGAGAAAAATACTTCAATATTGCATATTGGTTTATTATTGATATTTTCAACATTCTTTTTTCATAAGTGAAAGCTAGATTAGAATTACAAGGAACAAGAAAGTTTAAACTATAAACATATATTTCCATGCCTCTAATTATGATGAAAATGATGCTTGATAGCTAGAAACCTTCCTTATTAACAAGATGTGGATGGCAATGCCTATTCTAAGAGATTCGGTAAAGGTTCATTTTAAATAGCACATATAAATACATTTTGACCATATAGAAATTTGTTTATTTCTCTGGCTTTTCATTATTCCTGCAACAATGATTTAGTAGCCACACACTGTGTGATGTATTAGTCTAATCCTAAGCTCACGCTCTACACACGGTAGATGTTTAGAAAGTGTTAACTTAGTTCATATCTGCTGGCACCTGCTCTGTTCAAAAAGTGGCAGGTGAACCAGCAAAGTTCCTTGCCCAAATGTATTAATTTTAAAAATGGTATCTTAGAATGTGAAGAAAATCTAATAAAACACATCCATCCATCTTACCATCAGGCCAATGTAAGCCATGCTTATGATCATGAATCAGGCAAAGGGAGAAATGGGATTAGGTTGAAGGTCTCCAAATTGTCTAGTCAAATTCTCTTTCATATTGTATCATTGTATGCAGATGCAGGTGATTTGATAGTTAAAGGAGTTAAATTGCTGGTAGTTATGTTTGCTTGTTTTGTTGTTGTTGTTGTTGTTGGTTTAGAAAGGTCAGTCTTAACCCATTGGAGACTAAAGAGTTTTGTGGCAAAAATTGTTGAGGTGTTTATCACACTTTATATAGACTGGGACACAGGTATTTGACATCGAACAAATCGTACAGACTGAAGCTGAACAGGAACTCTGTAAATGAAGAAACGGGGCCTTGATGGTTGGAAACAAGAAAGAAGGTGGCCTTAATATTGGAGATGAAAATATTAGTTGGAGATGGAAACTGTCATTGCAAACATGATCACTGCGATTCTGCCACAATCATTAATAATTTAATCTGATTAATAATCAATAATTATTATTATTATTAACAAACCTCTCCGCTTTGTATTGTGATGGAGAAGACAAGGAAAGGATGCTGTACGAAAGCAGGTAATAAAGGATGTTACAGATTTATTTACACTGAAACGACAGCAGAGAAACAAAGATTCAAGTTAAATTAATGCAACATGGTGTTTGTTATTTTACCCTTTTCATCTAGATAGGCACATTGATAGAACCAACTATTATTAAATGTCTGTTTCGTGCCAGTTACTGTTTCTGTGTGGTAGGATTGAAAAGAATTAAGTGTCTGCCTTTCAGGACTCACAGTATAGAGGATAAGAACACATACACAAATAATCTAAACAACTAATTAGAATTTAAATTAGTTCATAAATTATATATAATGAGTGCTTATCTCTTCTGAGGTAGAAAAATGCTACTTGAGAAAGGGTCATTTGATCTAAATATGAAATATAAGCTGAAGTATTCTTTTAAATACGGGATAAGGCACATTTTTAGACAGAAAGAATAGCATATAAGTATAGGCAACAAATAAAGTTATGTGGCTATGAAAAAAATAGATTTATAAGTTCTTTTTTCTTCAGATGGTAGCTGATGAATTAAGCTAAAATACTGTTCATTTTTCTATCTCATAATAAATTTTGACAATTAAAAATATATTTCCTGGTTAAAAAAATCAAAGTTCTTAACAGAAAATGAAAACATTTTCGTACTGAGAAATTTGATTTAGAATTTTCAGAAATATCAGGTTATACGGGCAGTCAAAAATAACTAACAGCAATGCATAAAACAATCTCAATTCTTTATAAAATTACCCTTTGTATAATCACAGGTCAATTAATTCTAAAGTGTATGATGATTTTGTGTAAATAACATTTAGGTAGGTTTCTGAGTATGGGCATTTATTGAACAGAATTTGGTTCAGTAAGTCCCACTCTTAGAAACTTAAGTTATTGCCTGTTTAATTTTCATTAAAACATTTGAATTAATTAAACAATGCTTTGTCAATACTCATTTCAGTTTAGGTTAGCTCTGTAGCTTTCTATTGCTAATTAGATAAAAATAAAGGTTTCTAAGAAATACACATAGAAAAACATTGTTTTTCTTTTACATTTTCCACCAGTTAGATGACTGTTTAGAAACTACTATATTAATTTACTAGTGAACTGTCATATTGGTGCACTGAAAACAGCATTCAACTTAATGATAAAAATATTTAAGTTGACAGAAGAAAACATAAATTCCCTTAATTTGTTGAATTTTATGATATGTTAATATATTCTAATGTAAAGAAGACATTGAAATTTCTTTTTCATTTGCAAAAATTAGATACAATGAATTCATTGACTATTTCAGCAACTTGTATCCATCTATGTAGTAACATAAAATAAGTCCTGCACAATTTTTGCATCCTTTCTTTCTTTCTTTCTTTCTTTCTTTCTT
>PVKZ01005815.1:0-45611 GCA_004027375.1 Macroglossus sobrinus | reverse complement strand
GAGGACAGCTGTGAAGAAGGGGAGGGGGACCCGCGTGCAGAGGGACCAGGAGCAGAGGCGCTTTAGGGCTGGCAGGAGGCCCAAGGAGGCCCGGGCAGGCTGGGGAGGGGGAGGACTTGCCCTGGGGGCTGAGATGGGGGGCTGGGCTGGGCAGAGGAGGGCACGAGGGTCAGATGGGGGCCGAACTTGGGTGTTGGGGACACAGAGTGGCAGAGGGCACAGCTCCGTTTTCAAGGTCAGGGCTTCACCTGTTTGGGACGACTCGGCCCGTCTGGGCCCGCCCCAGCCCTGGGAGTCCCAGCTGCCTCTGGACCTGGCCGCCTGGCCACAGGCCTCTTATTTGCTTTTTAACAAAGCGGTGACTGCAGGCACCCCGACACATGGTCCCGAGCTGGCCGGGGACGGCTGAGCTCCCCCGCCCAGCGCTGGCACCTCTCTGAGTGGCCCGGAGCAGAGCGGGGATCGTGCCCTCCACGCCCCAGGTGGGAAGAGCAGGGTTGGGACTCGGGGCCTTGGAGTCGTCTCAGTTCGTGGTAGAGGACAGATTCCGCCTGATCCCTGAGTCACAGCCCCCCCCCCTGGGAGGCCTGAGTGAGCGAGGGGACTCGGCAGGTAAAGAGGAGCGTGACCGAGGCCACCAGCCCTGTCCTGATGGCGACTCTGGTGGGGGGAGGGGCGGGGAAGCCTGGCAGACGGGCTGGCCTGTCTCTCTCTGGCTGAGGGGACCCCAGGTGGGTGGGGGTGGAGGGTCGACTGACGGGCAGGGGTGGGGGACAGTAGAGCCAGATCAGTGTCCTGGACTCCGCGAAGGTGCTCTCTGCTGTTGGGACGGGCCCTCTGTGGGAGCAGGGTGGCCTCTGGGACTGTGACGGCTGCCTGGACGCCTGGAACGGTGGCTGAAGACACAGGGTCCTTGGTCCGCCACTCCGAGGCTCGCAGTCAGGTGACGTCCACTCCCTGGTACCACCCAGAGCCAAGGAGCTGCCAGACCCCACTTCCGAGGGAGGCGGGGAGACAGCCCCACACACGAGGCTTTCTGGAATACAGGGGAGGAGCTGAAACCCGGTCAGACCCTTCCCAGGAATCAGCTGGAGCCCAGATGGTCCGGGCGGCGCCCCGCCCCCTCGCTCACCCTCACCTCCGAGGCTGCCAAATAACGAGGGCCCCCTGGGGGCCCCCAGAGACCGAGGGGTGCGTGCCCAGGGGCCAGGGGCAGCCTGTGGAGAAGGGACCCCGCCGGCACGTGGGGCCGAGCAGGAGGCTGCCGTCGGGGTGTCCGTCTGGGCGTCGTGGGCCCTGTGACTGCTCCGGGACTCAGTTTCCCCGTTTATGAAGGGACGAGTCTCTCCCTGGCTCTTCCTTACCTGCAGGGGCTGGGGATGGTCCAGAGTAAGGTGGTCGGGCCTGAGAGTGTCCCAGGCGGGCCGAAGGAGAGGGGCGTTTACGCAGAGCACGCAGTGCCCCGGCTCCTCCCCAGGCTGTGCGCCCCCACCTCGCCCTGGGCCCCCGGGTCTCAGAGCAGAGTCACTCGGTCACCTCCACACGTGCTCATGACCCCCTTGTAAAGGGACAAAGGGGGACCGCCAGGCAGCCCAAGGTCACGATGCAAAGGAATCGAGGCCCCGGAGACCCTGGTCCCCCATGCTCAGGAAGGTGTCGGGACCCAGGAGAGGGGTTGCCATGACAACAGGCCCTCAGCGGAGTCGGGACGTTCTCGGCCTCGAAGCTGCCTGGTTGCTGCGGGTTTAGGGGAGAATGTGTTCTGGGGTGCAAGCAGTTTTCTTCTTTCTTTTCCATGCGCTGGGGGGCCGGGGTGGGTAAAGAGTCGCTGTCAGTTCCTCAGAGAAGGAAGAGCCCAGAGTCGATGGCAGGTGAGAGAGGACAGGTGAGAGGTGTGAGACCCCGCCCCTGTGTCGGAGGCTCCACACCAGAGATGCTCTGATGCCTCCCGGGGTCCCCACGGCCTCATGGGAGAGGGGGGCACACTCACTGCGTACAGAAGGGCCCATCTCTGCTCCCTGCGGCCGTCCTTGTCACCAGGCCACAGGCCACTTGCAGAGGCGGCGTGAATGGGTGACAGGGCCGAGTCACCGGAAGGCCTGGGGCGTTTTCTGCCACTTTCCCCTCGTTCCACCCTCTGTGACCCATCCCCGTCCCCGTCACCGACCCTAGGCTGCCAACACCACACGCTTTCTCTTCTGCTGACCTCCAGCCTCGCCCTGCTCGGCACCTGTCCCGCCACCACACGCACACCACACGGCCCGACCCCGAGGACCGAAGGCGCTCGGGACGGCCAGCCCCGTGTGGCCAGGCCGATGTCCCTGGGGGGCCACGCCCGCCGCCCGGCTCTGCAGCACCCGGTGGCGTCTGTGCAGGGCCCCTCCGTGCCGCACACACGCTCTCCGCAGAATTTCAGGGAGGAGCCGCGGAAACCGCAGGCTGAGCCGCCCACCCAGAGCTGCAAGGAGCGTGTCTGCGGCGCCGCCACAGGCAGGTGGGTGGTCTGTTTGCACACTCCTGCTGACAGAGGGCTCACTACCTTATTTTCCTGGAAAGCGCTCATTATGAGAAAGGCTGTTGAGCCAAGAGTCCATCTTCCGAGAGTTCCCAGCCCCGGGTCCGAGCCTGCGGTGTGGAACCTCGGACACGAAGCCGCCTGCCGCCCGCAGGCCCGCTGTCCCGAGCTAGGCCAGGGGTCAGGCACCCGTCCACACTCCAGCCCGTCTTTTCTCTTGGAGTAAGACGATAGGAGGCTGCATGGGACCAGCTCACCCCGAGTCCCAGCCCAGCGGAGCCCAGCCCCCGCCTGGACCCCCACCCCCACCCCCTCCCGGTGCCTGCAGCTCAGCACCTGGCTGAGCCCTCTCCCCGCTCGGCCTGGCAGCTCCGTGCGAGCCGCCTGCCGAGGGGAAGTGCGGGCCACGTGTTTCTCGTTTGCTCCGGCCGCCCTCCTCCCACGGCCCGCTTGCGTGCCCCAGATGTGTGCGCCGTCCTGCAGCCCGAGCCTCCCCTCCGGGCCCGGGCTGGCTGGCGCTGCGTGGATGGGCCGGCAGCGTCGCAGGGTGGGACGCGCCCGCTGGCCCTCCCTTTCCTGTCCCCACACCCCCCGGCTGTGGGGGCCGGGCCCCCCGCGGGGAGAGCCAAGCAGAGCCTCCCGGTCACTCGGCCTGTTCCACGCACACCGGTCCCTGCAGAGCCCCAGGACGATGCCCCAGGAGCTGTTCCCGAGGCCGAGGGCGGCGTAGGGCTGTGTGTGCCCAGGGTGTGTCCAGCACGGTCGCTGCTGTGGGCTGGGAGTGGGCACGGCCGTGCGTGCCTGGAAGGAGCTGGGGGCGGGGGCTGTTCAGCTTTTATCGGCTCCTCTGGTGGGACAAGGGGCCAGTTGCAAGTAGGGGCGAAGGAGGACCTAAAACACGTCCCAGACTCACGCCGGTGCGAGGTGGGGACGGGCGGGCGCGCAGCCCGGCCCAGTGCGGTCCCCGCTCGCCCTCGGGAGCCTCGGCCCCGGCCGCTCCCAGGCCCTGTGGCCTCGCGCGTGTGACACACAGTCCTCCTCCCGCTGGGCTCCAGCCAGACCTCAGCGCGGTGGCCGGGCCGTCGCCGAGCTATTTTGGGCATCCCGACGACGCGTTCCGTGGCTGCCGGTGTGGGCGCTCCTCCAGAGCGGCCTGGCTCCTGAGCAGCTGTCCCGGGCCGGCCTCCGAGGGGGCCCCCGCTGCTGTGACCGGGACGCGGGCCCGGAGCGCGGGCCGGCCCGGCCGGTGGTTTTGAGGGCACCGGGTGGGGTGCTGCCCTTGGGCGTGGTCTGGCCTGGGAGGGCGGATAGTGTCATGAGCTCCCGGAAGATTCCGGCTCGTGCGCAGGGAGATGCTGGGTTTTAGGGTGTACGGCAGACAGGGTGACCCCCACGCTGAGGTGCGGTGGGATCAGGGTGCCCCGTGGACAGCATGGGACCCGTGGAGCAGAGCAGAGCCACGCTGGCACACGCATCGGCCTCGGGCGCACGCGCACACACACACGCACACGCGCACACACACACACAGTGCAGGTGCACGCGTGTGCACATGCGCAGCAGAACTAGACAGGGAAGAGTGAGGTCTGGACCGTGACCGCGGTGGAACAGCGTCCCACGGGCGGGCGGACCTCCAGGCGGAGACGCGGGGCTCGACCTCACTGCCACCGACCCCGGACAGGGCCGTGGTGCTGGCTGCTCCTGAGACCCAGGCCCCAGCTCCCTCTGCCCTGGCAGCCACCCAGGAGGCGGGGTGCCTGAGCTGCCATGGGGCGCAGGGCTCCACCGTTCCCGGGATTCTGGGCCCCGACTCTCCCCAGGGACAGCTGAGGGCCAGGAGTGCAGCGACCTCGTAGCCATGAGGAGCCCGTGGCAGAAGCAGGCGCTTGGTGTGCGAGAGGCCGTGCTCCTGTTCCTTGTGTGTCCCAAGTCACGACGCTCACGGTAACCCTGCCACGCTGGTACTCGCGAGCGGGGAAACGGAGGCACGGAGCCGTGCCCCCCACGCAGCTGGCAGAGCGGGGGAGGGCAGGGGCAGGGTGTGAGCTTTGCCCTGTGACATGCAGCGTCCGGCGCCTTCCGGCACATGGGGGCCTTCCCTGCAGAGGCCGAGTGGGACCCTGTCATTCAGTACCCCGGGCACAGTGGCCAGGCCCTGGGCCCCCTGCTGGCCTCTGCCAGGCTGGACAAGGGGCCAGGCCCCAGCCTGTCCAGGGCGGGCGGGATGTCGTGTGCGCCGTCGTGGGCTGGAACCGGTGTGGGCCACAGTCCCCGGGCTGACACACGAGGACAGGGAGGCCGTCACACTGCCTCCTGTCCCCCCTCAGCAAGCCTGCTGGGCCTTCACGCTCCTGTCCGCACTGCACCTTCACCTGAGGAGCGGGGTCGGTGCCAGGCGAAAGCTCGAATCGGCTCCTCCACCTCCTGAGCTGTGGGGCTGTCGGTTTTGCCTTCCTGGTTTCCGATCCCTTTTGACTGTGACTGGTGTCCCTTTCGAGTCCCTGAACTCAGGTGTGAGCAGGTGAAGGATCTGGGGTGCTGAGCGGGGGACCGGTGAGGGTGAGTCCCTCTGGGCAGGGACCTGCGGCCACAGGGGCAGGTGTCCGGAGCTGAGGGAGGGGCTTGAGACTCTCACTGTCTTCTCTGACAGGCCACCTTCCTGTCCCCCGTCCCTGGCCTGCGCCCTTCGGCCCGTGGAGCAGGGGACAGCAGGCCGGGGGCGGCCAGCCCTGTCCTCTCCCTCCCTCGCCTCCCTCTTGCTGCTCGTACGTTCGGGGACTGCAAACTGACACTACCGCCAGCCTGAGCCAGGCAGAGTTGGACGGGGCTCTGTCCCCACACCCACGCTTGTCTTGCCTCTTCCTTCCAACAAAAAAAAAAAAAAAAAAGAAAATCGCATATTATCTCAGGCAGCTTTGCATGGAGGAAACAAGTCTGGTGAGGAGACAGCTGGGGTGGGGGCGGTGTGTGAGGTGGCACGCGATGGCCCTTTGTGCCCACTGAGGGGGGACCGGGGCCGCGATAGTGGCACGGACGGCTGAGGCGAGACTGGAAGCTTGCCGGTGGCAAATGGGACATTTCTGTCCTTGCCCATGCCCGGGGCGGAGGCCTGGGCCACCGCTGCTGCTCGGGGGGTGTCGGCCACCTGTGCCAGGGGACTTGGAGGAAGCCGGTGTCCTGCCTCCCTCCGCGGTGGGGGCGGGCTGTCTCGTCCTTAGCACGCTGGTGCCCTGAGGCTGTGGATTCGAGGGTTCGGCTGTGGACTTGAGGGTTCGGCCCAGGAGGCCACGTGTGGTAGGCTCTGTCTGGGCTTGGTCAGCGGGGGCCCCTGCATCTCGGGGCCTCTCTGAGTGGCACCCAGAGACATGAGCCAAGAAGAGGTGAGGGTGTGGCGCCCTCTGTGTGAGGCGCCGAGGGCCCCAGCCTAGGGCAGGGGCCCCGGCGAGGGCACCCCCATGCTCCCGACTCAGGGACAAGGCACAGCACCAGTCACCGTGGGGGGCGCTACTGTGACAGTCACCTGTGGGACAGTCACCAGGATGGACAAACCGATGCCAGGTCCTAGGCCCCGGGCCTCACGCTCTGCCCACCCCCCCCCCCCGCCCCTCGGCACGGCCTCTTGGCGACAGAACCACAGAGCCCTCCCGTTCGTCAGCAGCAAAGTCTTTTGTAAAAAGTAAGCTCATCTCACCCACAAACTGGACCGCCTGGGGGTGCGCGTAGACCCCAGCTGCCAGCGGAGGCCAGAGGCCTCGGGGCGGCTTTGGGCCCAAACGCAGAGCTGCCACCCCCTTGCCTGGGACAAGGAGGACCTTCCCGAGTGGAGAGAAGAAAACCTGACTCTAGCCTTTCCAAAAAAAAGAAAGCCACCGTTAATTTTAAACGTAACACTTTCCGCAGACTGAAGAAGCACGCGAGCCTCGCCGGGCACTTTCCCCGTGTCTCGTGGGTTGATTGTTTGGGGCTCTGGGACGACGCCTCAGAGCACCGTGAGGGCGGGTCCCCAGATCTGGCGGTGGCTTCGGAGACGCGAGCCCAGCGCTTCTGGCCCATGGGCAGGCCGGGCCCGCAGATGGGGAGCGTTCGTGGGGGTCGGCCGTGGGAGACACACGCGTGCAGACAGCGTGCCGCGGTCTTCTCCTGGTGTGGTGGCCGCGCGATGAGCTGCACGATGGGAGGGAGGTTGTCAGGCGGCCGGAGTGGAGCGGACGTGTCCGTCATCCACACAGGAGAGCGCCGGCCCCTGCCACACTGTGACGCGCCTCCCGTCCCCCTGCTCCTTACGACGACGACAGGGGCGTCGAGCTCATCGCCATCGCAGCCCACGGCTTCCTCAGCTAAGCCCGGGGCAGGAGTTCGGAGCCGGGGGGCAGGCCGCAGCCTGGTGCGGGAGAAAGGGCGCAGCACGCAGCCCGTTTACCGGGCAGCTGCAGGCACGTCGGGGGACAGCGGTGGAGGCCCACCCTGCCTGGGGCCGGCGGGGCTGTTGACAGTAGCGGCACGGACACTGCAAACCCTGTCATAAACACCGAGAATGTCCCCGAGTCGGGTGACAGAGGCCGGGGGTGGGGCAGGCAGGGTTCTCAGCGGAGGGACCGCACAGCAGGCAGGGCCTTGTCGGGGACGGGGGACAGGGGAACAGGAGGAGCTGGCCCAGCGTGCCCCCCGGCCTCCATCCTCCCTTCCCTACGCTCCCCGCCAGCCTTGCTTGGCAGACGGGGCACAAGGACCCTCCTTTGCTGTGGACACAGAGCCAGTTAAGTTGCCATGGCAACCTTCTGGCTGATAGGGCTTGGGTTGCTATAGCAACTTGTCTAAAACCCAAAAGTATTTGGGGGGAGGGGTTTCAGCAGAGAAGCAGGGTGACGGGGACCATCTGTGGCAGTGCCACGCGGCCCGGGGCTCGGCCTGTCCCTTCTCAGGGTGCCCCTCGGGGTGGCCGGGGCCCCCCTGGAATGCCACGGCGACAGGCCATGTGGGGGCGCCCTCCAGCTGGAGCGTCTCTGCCTCCTTGGGGCTTGTCCAGAGTGGGGCTCGGAGCCACGTCTGCTTCCTGACACAGCCTTTCGTGGGACGGCAGCGAAGCTGACAGCGCTGTGCTGCGGGTCCCCGAGTCCCCGGCCCCTCCCAGGCCTGCAGCCTCCGTCCCGCAGGGCCCTTCGTGTCCCAGGGCTGACGGCCAGCCTCACGTCCCCGACGCCACAGTGGAGAGGCTCGCGACCCCATCGCGGGGACAGGCGAGCGTGCAGCGTGCCGTGACCGGCCAGCCCAGGCCCACCCAGTGACACGGAGGGTGCCAGGGTGGCTTTAGGGCCCCAGCTCGTCTCAGTTCCCCCGTCACCTGCCCCCAGCCCCCACTCCTCCAGGTGGGCCAGGGGTGCACGTTCAGGGGCGCAGTGGGGTCCTCGGCACGTCTGCCGTGTCGCACAGCTCACGGTGCCCCAGCAGCTCCCCCTGGGGTGACGAGGGCCCCCCTGCAGCCACCTGCTGGAGCCAGGTGGCAGGATGGGGACCACAAGAGCTGTCCTTCGTGATCAGAGTGAGTCCCCAAGTCACCACAGCGCCTCGGGCCCTAAGGCTGAGAGGGGTGGTTCTGACCCTCCTCCGACAGGGTCCCCCAGTGTGGGGGCCCCTGGGGGCGCCTCCTCCAGGCGGTGAGAAGGAAAAGAGAGTGAGGAACAGCCACATTCTGCAGAATGTGGTGCCACCCGGCCGCCCGCCCTCTGCCGTGTCCCCGGAGGCAGTGAGGGCAGTGGGGCTCCCTCCTGAAGCCGCCGTCCATGGCGCCGGCCTGGCTCAGGCCTGCAGGCCCGGGGACTCCCTCCTTCCCCCCTTTCCCTGCCCAGAACCGTGACCGGCTCTGTCCCCAGGCCCCAGGCTGGACCCTGCGGGGAAGGCGGGAAGCCGGGAGCCTCTGGGGGGTCGAGTGGGAGCACGGGCGGGCGAGGAGCTGGCCTCCCCTGGGGGCCCGGGGCCCCCGCCTCCAGGAAAGCCCCGACCTCGGCCCCGGCCAGACCCTCTCTGGGCTGGTGAGCCTCCCCGCCCCCTTCCAGGCACACATTTCTATTCCGGAATCATTGGGCGATTGGTAGGCACGGCATGTACCGTGTCTGGCGCTCACGCTGCTCGAGCCGGAGTCTGCCTGACGGATTCCGACGCAGCCCACAGACGCCTCGTCCGACAGACATCCTGTCCCGGCCGTCCCTCAGTCGGCTCGGTTCTAACTCTGAGACCCCGTCCCCTGGGGAACTTTGCCAGCCCCGGGCTCGTGCCAGGGGCAGGAGGCTTAGGTGGGGCCCGGGGGACGGGCAGACGGGCAGGGACAGTGTCCTGTGGTCCCCGCAGGCCTCCTCGGCCCCCAGAGCCGCGGCCGCCCAGCTCTGCCACAGCGGACGGGACGTCTTTGCCGGGGTGGGGGCCTGTGCCCGGTGGCCCCCACCCCGGCTCCGGCGCTCACGGCCTCCTCGTCTCCGTCTCTGCTTCCCAGGAGCTGTCTTCTCTCCTCCATTGCCACCTCCCGCGGCCCGCAGCTGTCCCCCAGTGCCCACGGGCTCCGCTCCTGACCTCGGGGTTTCGCACCCTGGTGACCGGCTCCATCCAGGGGCTGGGGCGCGGGGTGCAGAGAGAGACGCGGTTAAAGCTCCGAGCTGGGCCTGCGTCTGGTCTCGCCGTGTGAAGTCGGTGGGACGCTGGGGACCGCCCTAGCCCGGTGAGAGAGGGCATCATGGGCTGCCCGGCGCAGGCCCTGCCTCTCTGGCCGGGTGCTGCCCTCCCACCAGCCCCCCATGTGGCCTCTGACCGAAGCCGGCCGTGGCCAGCGTTTCTGGGGCTGCTGGGTTCCCATCACCGAGTGGGCACTTGGCGTGGAGCGGCGTGTCCAGTCCTCCCCGCCAGGCCTGCGGGGACCCTGCCCCCGTGTCACTGGGAGGGGTGAGGCCGGGCACTGAGGCAGAGGGCAGGAGGCCACGCAGCTGGCCCCGGGCGCAGCCCGACCTTGACCCCTGAACTCTGGGCTGTGCTGGACTGGGTTTCTGGGTGACCCCTGCACCCTTTGAGGGGGAAGCACCTCCGTGAGGAGTCGCTCGATCAGCAGCTTGTCTGGCTTTCCGACTCCCCTGAACCCCCACCTGAAGAGGCCCTTCCCAGGGTCCCGCTTCTCACCACCTCCAGGAAGATCACCAGGCAAGCGCCAACAAACGCCAGGACACCCCCCCTTCTCTGTGCTCCCCTGCCACCCCAACTCAAGCATCAGTGCAGACAGAAGCGTGAGAGGGGGCGGACCCCGGAGCCTGGCGGGGCGGGGTGCTGTGTGTGCAGCAGCCCCTCCCCTCCATCTGCTGCTGTTGGGGACAGGATCCCGGGGGTGGGGGTTGGGGGGTATGTCTGTGGAGGCCAAGGCCAGGGGAGCCCAGACAGGAGGGGCGTCAGGCTGCTGGCTCTCAGGGTGCCACCCCCCCCTTCTGTAGCAGGAGCTGACCCCAGACCGCTGACCCCCAGAGCCCGTGCGCAGAGGACGGCCAGCTGGGGCTCTCCGCACGGCGCCTCAGTCACAGCTCGTCCCCAGAGGGCCTGGCGTGCTGGGAGGACAGAAACCTAGCCCTCTAATTACGGGTGTGATTGCAAAAATGAAGTGACAGCCACAGCACCTTCTGCTGCCCCCCCCAATACACACACGGGAGGAACCATGACCTCGCCGCCCCAGACTCCGAGCCAGGTCCCGGGGTTCGTGTTCAGCCTTCTGCAGCCCGTGGGCCCCGTCCCTGCCACTGGCACCTACACCTGACCCCGCTGGGCAGGGCGGGACGGAGCCCCTCACCTGGGCAGGGCGGGACAGCGCCCCTCACCTGGGCAGGATGGATGGCACCCCTTACCTGGGCAGGGCGGGACAGCGCCCCTCACCTGGGCAGGACAGGACGGCGCCCTCACCTGGGCAGGGCGGGACGGTGCCCCCTCACCTGGGCAGGGCAGGATGGACGGTGCCCCCTTACCTGGGCAGGACAGGACGGTGCCCCTCACCTGAGCAAGGCAGGATGGACGGTGCCCCCTCACCTGGGCAGGACAGGACGGCGCCCCGTCACTGCGCACCCACGCGGTGCCCGACGCTGCTGTCAGCACTTCGCACGTAGTGCGAGATCAGGGTGATTCTTGTCGCTCTCCTGCAAACGCAGAAACCCAGGCGGGGAGCTCGCCTGAGGTCACCCGGCCAGGACGCGGCGGGAGGGGTTTCGGCAGGTGTCCCGGTCCTGATGGCTCCACGCGGTGGTGGCCTGAGAGGCGTCTGGGATGCCGTGGGCCCCGCCGCACTGTGCAGACCGCGTTCTGCGGAAGGGACCGGAAGTCTCGGGCGTGGGCGATGCCGGTTCGTCCCCATCATCATTTGTTCGTGGCGGCTTTCCGTCAGCTCGCACTCGGGCGTCTCTCTCATGCTCCGAGTTGACGCGTCCTACCTTCCTTATTTTGTGGCTCAAATTCGATCTATCGTCTGGTGCCCTTTGCCCCGTGCGGTTTGGGGGTGCCACCCGGTTCTTCATTCTCTCCCCCCCTTGCTTCTGACCCCCACCAGGCCTTGCTGCTTCTGCCTCTGAAATGTCACCCCCTCTCCCCCCGCAGCACCGTCTCAGAGTCACGCCTTGTTCCCTCATGTCCGTCCGCTCGGGGGCACCATCCTGTGACGAGCACCCCGCGGCCTTCAGGGGCCCCCAGGAGCACCTCCCTAACTTCCTCTCTTCCCAGATCGCAGCCCACATCTCCCCCAAGGGACTTCTCGGAAACCTGTTAATTGACAGGACTTAAAAATACAAGCCCCTGTGGCCAAATAAATCTAGGCCACTCGGGGACAAAAAAGGTTAAACGAGGCACTTTGCTGTTGGATTCTCTGCCCCGCATCCGCTCGTGGGCCTCGGGCCCCCCAGGAATAGGTGGGCCAGCAGGATGCGGTTTGTCCCCGCGTTTGTCCGTGGGGTCCTGTGGCTGCGGGTGCTCTGCAGGGCCAGCGGCCCGTGGGCGGGGCACAGGCTCCTCGCTCTTCCCAGTGTCCGCCCCAGACCCTGCATGGGGTCATCCCCATCTCTGATGGAGCCACGTGCTCGGCCTGAAAACACCTGCTCCCTCCGCCGTCACCTGGAACACACCTGCTCCCTCCGCCGTCACCTGGAACACACCTGCTCCCTCCGCCGTCACCTGGACAAGCCGTACCCGTCCTGTAAAAATGTTTCTCTGGATTGTCCCCCTGCCCCTAACCCTGAATCTCGCCTGGGCCTTTCGAACCTTTATGGCGGTGCTTCTGATGGAGCCGTCATTTGAAACTTCGTTTCGCTCTTTTGTCTGCCTGTCGTCCCCGCTCTCCGTGGTCCGAGTCAGCCAGCGCCTCGGCGGCTGCGCTGTGGCACTCGTTATTTTAACGTCTTCAGGATCTTCTGCGTCACATCTGTGCCGCTCTTTAAATAAACCTTTACATTTCAGAATAGGTGTAGATTTGCCGAAAAGTGGCAGGGAGTTGTCCCGTACCGCAGGCCCAGGTCGCCCTGTGGCTAACACCGCTCACGCCGCTGGGATACCTTTGTCACAGTTGATGAACGATTACTGATACATTGTTACCAAATGAAGCCCACACTTACGTGGATTTCCTTGGCTGTTTGCCTGGCAGCTGCTGGGATACATTTGTCACAGTTGATGAACGATTACTGATACATTGTTACCAAGTAGAGCCCACGCTTACGTGGAGTTCCTGGGTGTTTGCCTGGCACCTTATTTCTCTTCTCAGATGCCATCCCAGAGGCCATGTTGTATTTTTGGTGTCACCTCTCACTGGGCTCCACCCGATTGTGACCGCGTCTCTGACTTTCCTTGGTTCTGACGAGCTGGACAGATCTGAGGAGCCCTGCTCACGTCTTCTGTGGAATGTCCTTACACGTGGGCTCCCGTGGTGTTTTTCTCATGGTGAGACGGGCGCTCGGTAGGGTTCGGGGTGAAGTGTCATCCTCATGCCATCGCGTGAGGGGCGAGCGCCACCCCCAGGACGAATCGCTGGTGTTGACCTTGACCTTGTCTGGCTAGGCTGACGTCGTGCTTGTCAGGTTTCCGCACTGCAGAGTCGCCCCGTCTACCCACTTTCCGTGGTGTCCTGTCCAGAGGGGCATCGAGGACGAGGCATGGGGGGAGTCTGTGCAATCCCTTCTGTGCGGGGGATTCGTGTATTCCCACCGGTTCGCGCCTTTCGATCAGTACGTGCTCACGGATGCTCATTTTATACTTCGCGTTAGAATCGAAAGTTACATTGTTGGGGTTTTTTTGCTCAAATTGTTTCCGCGTTGGCTGTTGGGCGAGCTCTTTCCGGTGGTGCCTGTGTGCCTCTGGCATAACCTGATTTTTTTTTTTTTTTTTTTTTTTTTTGCATTTCCTTGCTTTTGGACCCTACGAGATGCTCCAGACTCATGTGGCCTGTTCCCTGTCCCAGTCCAAGAACCAGCCATTTCTCTGAGGAGCCCTTGTTCCTTTTACTACTGGGAGAGGGTGCTAGAAACCCAGGTCTGCGAGCCGGGTGTGCTCACTGCTGGCGGGCTGTCACTGCTGCCAGCCGCTCTCGCGGGACGGAGCTGGGAGGTATGTGTGTGTGCGCGCAAGCGCTGGCTTGTGTACACACACGCGTCTGTGATCACGTTTAACGTAATTGGCACAGTGAACACTAGTTACTACTTACGTCTCCGACTCGAACCTTATCCCACGTGGCTCGCTCCAACCTTTCTTCCTCCCACACAGCTTTTGAAACCTCATTTCTTCTGAATCACAATCCTCCAGGCCCAGCCAAAGATGCTCCAAGGCCTGAGAAACACTGTAGCAAGCACGGAAATGTCTGTTACATCTGAGTTCAGAGAAACCCAGCCCCGCCCCATGAGGGGCGTGCGCCTCTGACCCCTGGCCTCTGACCCCTGGGCCTGTGTGTGAGGCACATGGCCTCACCTTCCCCCAGGTAATTCTCTCACAGGAAACAGCCTGTAACCCTACCTGGGCCGTGGGTGTGTTTCTGCTCGTTTCCTCCGGTATCTGGTTCCCTGCCATCTGACACTTCCTGCGGACGCCAGACTGGGTCCCTCCGTGCCTGAGCCGTCTTCGGTGACAGCCCGGCCCATCCGGCCTGTCTGTCCCCCTCGGCCCAGCCCACAGTGCTTGCTGTCCCTGCCGTGACAATCCAGGCATGTGTGTGTGTCTAAACAGAGGCCACGGAGCTTGAAACGATGTATAGATCATTTTACAAATGAGGACCAGGTCCAGGAAACATCCAGGCTCTCCGCACCCTTCATTCCCATGCTCTCCCCACTTCAGCCCGATGCCCAGGGCGGGACCCGTACTCGGGGAAGCCCTCAGCTGTGTGTCCCTAAGGCCTCTGGAAACTAGTCCCCTCCCCCAACACTGGGGCTTTGCTACAGATGTCCTCCTCATCACCCGAGGCAGGGAAGAGGGTGTGGAAAGGTGTGGCAGGGGGAGTCTCCTCACTCCTACATGAGACCCCGCCTGTCTCAGCGCCCCTCCCATCCCTGAATCTGCCCCTCTCCTCCCCACGCTCACCCTCCCAGGCGGTCGGGGCGCCAGCCCCTCCTTGTTCCTTTCAAGATCAGCCCTCCCCCGCGGTCCCCATCGAAACCCTCATTCCCGTGGTCCAGGTGCTTGCAGAGTAGCTGATCGAACTGGGACAAGGTGCCACCCACTCGGTGCTTTGTCTTCAGTGTGTCCCAGGCATTTGTTCCCCAGCCGCCTTGAGGCCGAACCCCAAACCTTGGCATGTCATTGCAAGATGCCTTTCCTTGCGTCTGCGTCCTACCCCCCCACCCCACCCCCACGTTTTCCGCTTTCCAGCTCCCAGAGGTCGGCCTTTCCCCGGCCACTGACCGGCCGGCCACCTCTGCCTCCGAGGGAGCCTCACGTGGGCTTCCGAGCAGCGGGCTTCTCCTTGTCGTCCCGGAGGGCAGCCCGAGCCCCGCAGCCCCCTCCCCCGCCCGCCCTGCCCACACAGGAAGCAGGGACGGCCACAGGATGCGGCTTTTGCTGCCGCTGCAAAAAAGCTCCCGCAGCAGCAGCAGCAGCTGCTTTGTCACTCAATGCCGAAGCTCCTTCCTGCCGCGAAAGGTGTTTTGTGATTACGCAACGTGACCCGTTAACACACAGCCATCGGCAGCCGTGAGCTTCTCCTTGTCTGCCTTGGGGGGGCGTGCAGGAAGGGCCCCTCGGCCAGCATGCCCGGCGTCACCTAGGTGACCCCACAGACTGCTCGCTCGCCAGAGACCCTCACCCTCAGGCCTTTACCTGAGTCTGAGTTTACTCAGGTAGCGCAGGGGGCTTCCTAGGTTGCTTTTGCTTTGGAAGCTGGGGCGCGATGCATCACCCCTCAAGCCGCTTCACGGGACAGCTCTGCGTGTCCAGCTCCAGGCCAAGGGAGCGGGCATGAGTGTGTGTCCCCCCGGCAGGCCCTCCACAGCGTGGGGATGGGAGGCGCTGGCGGCAGAGGGCGGGCGGGCGAGGGGTCATCGCCGAAGTGGGCCGGGATGGGCAGGCTTTCCCGGAGTGCTTGCTTACCCCGTGCTAGGCACCGGCGGCCTCTGACCTGTGTTTCCGAATTTAGTCTTCGCAGCAACCCCAGGAAGCAAACGTTCGGTTACCTCCGTGTTACAGGCAAAGCAAAAATGAGGCTCCTGCTCGTTACGACGACTCTTGGCTTAACAGTCCTCACGGTGGAGCCGGGATTCGAACTCTGATCTGTCTGATTCTGAAACTCCCGCTCCCCCCGCCCCCATGTTGGTTCAGAAGAGACTGGGGCCCTGAAGCGAATTGATGGGGTACCCCGTCTCTCCTGAAACCCACGTGATCTGTAGGCAGGAGGCTGATGGGGGCGGGGAAGAGTGCGAGCATCTCTCCAGGGGTGGGGGGAGGTGCAGCGCCCACCCCCGCCCCTCTGCCGCTCGCCCTCGGCGGGGGGCGGGGGGAGGGCCACCCAGCCATTTCATACCTGGTCACGCCACGGGACGGTGACAGGGCAGCTTGTCGGGTGTCAGGGCAGCTTGGAAGCAAGTTTTATTCAAACGCTGAATCCTCGTTTGCCGTGCACCCAGCCTCGGTAGCTGCCCACACCAGGCCGTTGCCTCTTACAGGGGACGTGGCCCGGGAGGCTGTCACAGGGGGCGGCGGGGCGGCACAGTGTGGCCCCTGCTGTCCCCTTGGAGGACGTCCTGGGGCCGGCGGGAAACCGGGAGAATGTGCTGAATGCGGGCGTGAGGAAGGCTCTGGGAAGTGGGATGATGTGGAAGGGACGATATTTCTATGAACACAGGGTTCCCGCGTGGAGCCAGAGCGGGGTGACGCCTGGCCGTCCCCTGCATCCACACTCTGCCAGCCTTTCCAAGCCGGGATCCCTTCCCGTGGGCTGTTCACGCCGAGGCTCGGATGTCACGCGTTTGTCACCGACACCCGCCCAGATAGGGGACGATCATGCAGGGGATCCTGAGAGCCGACGTCATTAGCCCAATTAATCTCTGGCGACGAATTATTCTGTCCGATAATCGTCTTCGGAAGCGGAGGGTTCATGAGCGTCTCTGGCTGACGGCGGGGAGTCAGACGTGCCTCGTCGCCCTTCCCTGCCCCTGACGGGACGGTGGAACGGGCTCTCACATCTCCGCTGACGGGGCGGCTGGCTCGGGGCGTCGCGGGGCTGGGCCCCGGGCTGCTGGGCGTGTGGCCTGCTCACCCCGACCTTGAGTGTGAGGCCTCGGTTTAGCCGGTTTAGACGGGTGTCTTCCCGGGCTTCCGAGGGGCCGCTCGCCCTGCTCTGCTGGACGCCCTCGTGCCCCAAGGCCCTCGCCACCCCCTCGGCGACGGGACTCACTCCGTGTAGCTGAGGTGTTTGGAGCTCGCTCGGTGCAGGTGTGGGACGGGGACAGCGTCCTGCCTGTTGACCTTTCTGGCCGGGAGCCTAGCCCGGGTTTGGGGAGCGGTGTGAGGGGTCGTGGGCGTGTGATGGAGGCTCCGTGGGGGTCTCGGAGCCACTGCTGGGGGCTCTGCTCCCCCAGCGTCTGGATGCTGTCTCCTTGGTGGCCAGTCCCACAGTGCTGGTCTCGGGGTTCGGGGGGTGGGTGCTGCCGAACCCCTGTGGCCTCAGACCACCCTCCCGAGGGAAGTGAGCGTCGCGGGTGGGCACAGGCTCTTGTGCGTCCTCTCGGGGAGCTTCCGGACCCCCTCAGCCTTGCCTGAGCGGCTCCAGTCATCACTGGGTCGTGCCCTCAGGGAGCCTCCTGTCTAGGGGTGCAGGAGGGGGAGCTCCTTGGTGCTGACAGTGCCGAGGTCGGGAGCTGGCGCGTCGACACTTGGGGCCAGATAATTCTGTGTGCCGGGGGCTCTAGCGTGTTTGATAGCACCCCCGGCCTCTACCCACGAGATACCAGTGGCACCCCACCCGCAAGGCCGCGTTTTGTGACTGCTTTTGGGCGCGTGTTGCAGTCCGTCTCGTGTGTCCAGGGTGGTGGGCCCTCGGCCTGCCCCGGCAGTGGGGCTTAGGGACGCCCGGAAGCCGCCGAAGAGCGGGACCGGAGCCCCGTAAAGCGTTTATGACGTCGGGGCCGCATGTCCCCGATGTGTGTCCGACGAGGGGGGGCCGCGGCTGAGGTGTCGGGAGCGAGACGGCGGCCCAGGCATGACTGGAGAGGCCAGGGGTCCCCCCGGGCACACCGCAGGAGCGGGCCACCTCGCGCTCCGCCCGCCTGTCAGCACCCTGGTCCCTGCCTTGTCTGGCCAGGTGTGCAGAGATGCAGGGGATGCTGGCGGGGCAAGTCGCTGCTGGCTGGCGACGGTGGGCGGGGAAATGGGGGTGGGGGTCTGCACGAGCGTCCTGACCGGTGGGCTAGAGAGACGGGGGGCGGTGCAGGAGAGGGGAGACCGGAGGGTGGCAGTGGGGACGTGTGGGGGGCCTCCCTGCCCACCTGTGAGCCCGGGAGGCCCATCAGGTAGGACAGGTGTGCCGGGCGGTGGAGTGGAGGGCCACCCCCTGACCCCAGGCCCAGGGCACACGTGCACACAGCAGGCTTTTAATTGGGGACCTCCACATCCCGGGCACGTTGCCAGGCACGCGGCATCTCAGAACGGGCGGCATATGGTCCTTACCCTGGGGGCAGCTAGACGGGGAGAGAGGCAGGGGTGATAACGAGCCCCAGAGACAGGACCGGTGATCTCCGCCTGGCAGGGGGGGGGGGTCGGTCACATACTTCTCAGGCCCCTGCTGTGTCACACCCGGCCCTGCCGGGTGCAGGTGGGGCTTCGTGAGGAGAGTCGTGTCTGCCGGGGAGATGAGACCAGCAGGGACCCGGAGCTGTCGCTGCGAAGAGGTGTGTCTCAGGCACTAAGTGTCCACAGCGTGACGCCGTGATGCGGGGATGGCTTCCTGGAGGAGGCGAGGGCAGAAGCCGCCCCACAGGGAGGCCCTCAGGCGGAGCTATGGCAACGGGAGGCCGCAGGGACCGGCATGCGTGCAGGGAACGTGCAGGGACAGAATGGGGGCAGGCCGACAGCCGGAGAGGGCCTTGACCTCCAGGCCCCGGCCCGAGGATGCCTCCCGCTGCAGAGGCCCGCGGTGGACGGGGTGGATGGCGGGTCCCTGGATGGCACGTCCCAGACCAGACCGAGGGATGGGGGAGGGCCAGTCTGAAGCCACCTGAGCCGTCGCCCGGCCTCCAGCCAGGGCCTGGCACTCCTGTCCCCTGGTCTGGCTTCCCGGCGGGGGAGGGGACAGGCGCAGACATCGATTCAGTCAAGTCTGCTCCCTGGTCCCCAGGAGCATCCTCAGCCACCGTTCCCATGGTAACCGCCTGTCAATGCAGAGTGCAGAGAGCAGGGGAGAGCAGCAGCCCTGGATTGTCACCGGGGCTCCCCCGGTTGGACTGGGGGCACAGGGGAGCTGCTCTGTGTGACACGGGGTGGGAGTGGCAACCGGGACACCTGGGGGGGCCAAGGGACTCCCCGAGTCCTTCAAAGGAGAGAGAGACCAAGTGCTGGCTCCAGCCGGAGTGGCTTCCCGTCTGTCCCCAGCCTCCTGGGAGCCAGGCGGCCCCTCTGCGTCCTGCTCCAGCCCGTTAGAGACAGACGACCCCAGAGGCACGGAGCAGGGGTCACCAGCTGCCAGGGCCTCCCGTCCCGAGATGGGCTGGGACTGAGCGCGGGATGAGCGCAGCCTGGAGCCCCAGCTCTGGCTGCCGCGGCCACGGCCACGGGGTGAGCCAGGCCGGGGGAGGCACACGGCGCGTCCCTAAAAACAGGCCCATCCTACTGGCTGATCCCAGCAGCTAACTGGGGAGCGGTAGAGCCAGGGGTCGTGTTTTCCCGGCTCTGTGATCCGAGGGTGAGCCCTGGAGCCCGAGGGCATCGGACAAGCTGGGCTCCCGTCCCAGACCCAGAGCACACGGCTTCTCAGGCTGTCACGGGGCCCGCCCCCGGGGTTAGCGTGAAGGCCTGGCACACAGTAGGTAGACATCTAGGGCTGGCACACAGTAGGCATCTAGAGCTGGCACACAGTAGGTAGACATCTAGGGCTGGCACAC
Source organism: Macroglossus sobrinus (assembly GCA_004027375.1). Classification (NCBI taxonomy): domain Eukaryota; kingdom Metazoa; phylum Chordata; class Mammalia; order Chiroptera; family Pteropodidae; genus Macroglossus; species Macroglossus sobrinus. Next base: position 26,525 of record PVKZ01005815.1, on the reverse strand, counting down.
AGTAGGCATCTAGAGCTGGCACACAGTAGCCATCTAGAGCTGCCACACAGTAGGCATCTAGGGCTGGCACACAGTAGGCATCTAGCGAACATCCGTTCACCTCCTTCTCTGCAGGACAGTTGAGACCAGTTCCGCCCGAGGGGCCCAGGCCCCTTCCCCGTGGTGACTAATCCTGAGTTGCGTGGTGGCCCTGCTCAGGGCCCGTGCCACCGCGGGCTGTGTGCGGGCCCTGGGAGGCCTGGTGGGGAGTGGGGCCATCCTGGAGAGGGGGACACATGTTGGTGGCAGACGGGCTGAGCCTCAGTGGTGGGCAGCAGAGGGTCGAGGGGATGGGTGACAACCGTGTGACCTTAGGAGCTGGTCCTAGGCAGTGGACACTTGCAGGGAGACAGGCGGGGGGAGGACGTGGCAGGTGCCATGTGGGGCGGGCCAAGCGTGGGAGGGTCCCCCGGCAGAGGGACCTCCTGTTCTGGGGTGGCCCTGCCTCTCCCCTTCTTAAAGCCCATTTCCCTCCTCTTGTCACCCGCGCTGGCTTTGAGGTCAGCGGCTCTGTCGTCTTGACCAAGTCACCACCACCGGTGGGTCCTGGGAAGAGAAGGGACACCAGGGATTCGGGGGCAGGCCTGGGGCGGGGCCTGGCCCGGGGTGGGAGCAGGACGGAGGCGCCCCGCACCAGGCCGGCCTCACCTCTGTGGCGGGTTCTTCTCCGCGGAGAAGCTCCTGCTCTGGCGAGTCTCCGTCTGACCCGCTCCGGCCTCGGTGTCGGGGCCCCCGCTGCACCCCGGGACTGCGGAACCGGACGTGCGCCAAGGCCAGCCCCCCGAGACACAGCCAGGGACGTGGGGACAGACCACGGAACCCTCAGGCGCGGGAGCCAACGGCATGACGGCCGCCGAGCCCCTGAACCCTAACTTCTACTGAATTGCGGTTGGCGGACACCTCAGAGCTGCCGGCCATCGCTGGTCATCAGCGAGACGCACGTGGACTCTGCAGCGAGACCACTTCGCGCCCCCCAGAGTTCTGGGTCCAAACAAGCAGAGAGAGCCGGAGCTGGGGGTGGGGGAGGCGGAGACCCCAGAACCCCACGCACACGGGCGGCGGGGACGCCGAGTGGGGCAGCGCTGCAGACAGCCGCTGGGCGGTCCCTCGCCTCGCTGAACGCAGGGTGACCGGCTGACCCCGTGCGGCACCGCCGGGCGGGGCGCCAGGGGAAGCGAAAACAGATGTTTCTGCGCAAACTCGGGCGCGAGTCTCCGTGGCAGCTTAATTCGTAAAGTAGGCAAAAGGGAGGAAACGGCCCCAACGTCCATCGAGGGACACGTGGGTAGATAAACGTGATGTCCACACAGTGGACGATTATTCTGCCGTGAAGCGGGGTGAAGCCGCGGGACGGGGTTCGCTGGATGGAGTGAGAGAAGATGGCCACAAGGGCCCCCCACACACACCTGTGGGCGCGTTTGCGTGAGGGGTGCAGGACCGGCAAATCCGTAGGAAGGGAAGGCAGCGTGGGGGTGGCCGGGAGCTGGGCGAGGGGACAGCGAGTGGCTGGGACAGGGCTGCTTGCTTTTGGGGACGATAAAATATCCTGGAATTGGATAGTGACAGTGGTGTCCCCTTGGAAAATGCACTAGAAAGCAGTGACCTGTGCCCTTTATTATGTTACGTGAGTGTTACGGTGGGTGCATCATACGTCAATTTTTACAAGCGCGTCTCCGTTTGCGGCGAGCGGCTGCATCCCGGGACGATGCATCTCTACCGTAGGACCAGCGGGTTCAAAGTCTGCCTTTGCCGGCCACTGGTAGGTGGCTTTAGCCGCGCTGGGCCTTGGCCTGCCCAGCTGCAGAATGGGGCAGCAGCCAGGCCACCAACCAGGGCCGTCGGGAAGGTGAAGTGGGCTTACGTGCCAAAGCCCCTGACCTAGTGCCAGGCTCACGGCCGCAGAGATTAGTGGTAGTTCCACGACCAGAACGCCCCTTCCACCTCACCCGGTGGTCACCCACCCCTGGGCCCAGCCCCTGGCCCCTCCCCAAGTCTCCTCCCCTCCCCCTTTGCTTGCAGATGTGTCTCTGCTCTGTCAACTGTTGCCATAACAACCACTTGCGGCTCCCAGCCTCGGCGACTTGATTGGAGCAGGTGCCGTGTGAAGGGGCTGGGTGGCAGGCATCACAGTGAAATGTTTCCGGCAAACCTTGAGGTCCGCTGGGCAGGAGAGCCAGGGCCTGCCTGTTGGGAGGTGGGGACCCTGTCTCCGGCTGAGGCAGGCCGGCCGCCTGTGCCAGGTGGTGGGGGGGCCTGTCCTCCCAGCCGAGCCCGGAGGTCGAGTTGTTAAGTGAGATAGACTGCGTGTGCTCGTGACGCTCTCTGTCCTGTAAGCCGACGTTCCCAGGGAAACGGGGCGGGGAGGGGATGAGTGCGGACCAGCACCCCCCACCCCAGATAGCACTGGGGAGGCCGCCCCCCCCCCCCCCGCCACAGCTCTCAGCACTGCCCCTGAGCTACAGTTTCCTGGAGATGCCGCTGGATGTTAACGGTGGCTGAGAAGTCACTTGCCCTGGCCCTCCCAGGGCCACTCTTGCCGCCAGCGGAGCTGTGCCGAGCAGGGCTCTGGCTCACGTCCTGCCCCTCGCCCTCCACGGAGAGGCTGCCGCTGCCCCCCAGAGGCGCCGGGCTGGGCCTGGCGGGGTGGCGGGCAGCCTCTCCCTCCTCCTCAGGCCTCTGGCCTCAGGAGCATGGCAGCTGAGCAGAAGCGAGACCTTGGCCCAGATTCACACGCCGATCCAGCGCCCACAGAGGCACTGTGGGTGCAGGGCAGTGGGGCGGAAGGGTCCCCCGCAGTCCCTCCGACGCTCTGGCCCTGAGCCTCGCTCAGCATGCGAGGTGGAGCCCCCAGGTCCCCGAGCCTTCCTCATGCCGCGCTCTCTTCCCAGGAGTAGAGCAGGAGCCCGAGGCGGGTGGTGTAAGCTCCGGGCTGTTCACCAAGGATGAGGGGACAGCCTGGCACCGCGGCCATGAGTGGGGGAGGATGCCAGCCCCGGAGAGCAAAGCTGTCGTGCTGAGCCAAACAAACGCAGAGGGAAAAAGGCCCTTTGGGCAGCTGCTCCCAAGCCTGACAGCGGCCAGCCCTGCGGCCACCGCGGCCGAGGGGCCGGCAGCGCCCTCTTGTGGCCCGTCCTGGCAGTCACAGGACGGGCCTCCTCCGAATCCGGCAGGTGTGAGCAGACTGCCGCTGTGCCTGGGCAGTGCTCCTGGCCTGGGGTGTCGGGACACAGCCCAGTGGCTGGCCTGGCATCAGGACACCACGCCCTGGTTTTTTGGGGGGGACACCCTAATCCGGCAGCGTATGGCACGATGTCAGGATTTCTCAGAGCCTGACCTTGTGTCACATCGCCCACGTGGGGGCTTGTGACGATGCAGGCTCCTGGGCCCCGTTCCGGCCTGCTAAAGTGTGATCTCTGGGTCACACCCTGGTACCCGCATTTTTAATGTGCTGTAGCAGAAAAGATGCTTCTACGGGCTTCGGCCAGCTGCAGAGCTGCAGAGCCAGGATGTTGAGATTGGTTAGGGGCCTTGGGGTTCCTTACACCCTTATTTTACAGATGGGGAAACTGAGGCCAGAGAACGGAATTTACACAAGGCCCCATCCATCCCAAACTGCCTGCCTTCCTTACACGCCCTGCCTCACACTGCCTCTTACTTAGCACAGAGCCCACTGGACACACATGCCTAAGGATTTTACTGTGATCACTTTGCAGTGTAGGCAGACGTCGGTGTATACAATGTATCCAGTGATACAATGTGTCTGGTGGTAGTTTCTGTGATGTACACAGTGTATACTGTGGCACAGTGCCTACGCCGTGGCGATACAATGTATATACAATGTATACGAATGTCAGATCCTTATGTAGCACACCCGAAACGAATACAATGGTGTGTGTCAGTTCTATTTCAATTGAAAGGAAAAAAAGAAAAAATCAAAACCGTAGGTGATCCAGAAAGACACCTGCCTGGCAATTTTCAGGCCAAGAGACCGTGAACCTCCCTCTCTCTGGCCCCATATTTGCTTCTGTCTCCTAGTTGTCCTGTCCTGGCCCCGTACGTCCTTGTGGCTCTACATTGCTTCTTCAGCCCTGGCTTTTTCTAGGTATTTGTCACCAGGCAGCAAATAGTAGGGCCACTGACTGGCCACTCGGCTTGGTTTGGGCTCACCCGCTGGGTGAGAGGGGTCAGGATTCTCGGGCCAGGGTGAAAATCGTGGAGCAGAAGCTCTCGACGACTAGAAGCATGCGATTTGCCACACTGCAGGGTTCTGTGACAGCCGCCCCCGACAATATTGTGACTTATGTGGGGGTGGGGGATGCGTGAAATCATAGGATTAGTAACAGAGTAAATGTGCACTCCCATCTATACAATGGGAAGGCAGCTGACCCTGCCAAGCTCCGAAATGCCACGACTTGGCAGCCTCCTTCCTCCGGGCTCCCCTCCATTGCTCCTGTTGGTCGCACCCCACCCCCAGCCTAGCCACTCACCGCAAAAGCCACGTAGCCTCAGGCGCACACGGGGCCCCCTGCGGCCCCTGCCCTGGGCTAAGCTGCCCGGGCGGGCTCTGCGGTGTGGGCGGAAGTAGTTAGGACTCCAACAGGCCGTCACTGGGGTTTCCTTAAGTGTCAGCTAGTAAAGTTGTACCGAACTTGGGGAGATCTGCCCGCTGGGTGACAGTGCACTCGAGTGCCCCCCTGTTCCCGCCTTTCTCTAATCTGCTGGGACTGTTCCCCTCCAGTGGTGGTGCCTGCTCTCCACTACGTCAGGTGGTGGCCAGGGGGGCCAGCGAGGCCCAGCGCTCCCAGGGCTGAGACTGGTGCAAGGGGTCGGGTGAAGGTGTGACTCAGGTATGGTGCAGGAAGTAAGGCCTGATGACTCGGGGAGGGACAGGCTTGTCACCACCTCATCTGCCCCCTACCTCCAAGTGTGAGGGCCTCCCCCAGCCAGAGGGAGGGCCTGGGGAAGAACTAGGGTCCTGCTGAGCCCTGCCAGGCAGGGGTGCACCAGCCACCTGCCATGCTTAGGGTGTGCCGGCTGCTCCCGCCCCTTGAGATAAGACTGGCATTTGTAGAACAGCTGCTGTGTGCAGGCACCATATGAACCAGCTCCTTGATCCTCACAGCGACCCTCCCAGGAGGGTACCAGCCCCCCACACACTCCACAGAGGGGAGGTGCTGGCTGGGCCGCAGTGGGCGACGGGGCTGGATGGGAGGTGCTGCATCGTAGTGGGAGGAGAAGGGCAGCTGTGGAGACACGCTGTTCCCAGCGCAGGCGGACAGCTGGCGGGGCGTTACTGCATCTGCGCATGCGTGCACCTGTGCGTGCACCTGCGCGTACGTGCACCTGCGGGCATGCTGACTCTCCTGGGTCCCAGCCCCAGGCTCGCGTCACACAGTGTGCTCTCCGTGGTCTCGTGTGAGGGGCACCTGACCACGCCGATGCCCAGTACACGCCGGACAGTGCTGTTGTCCTGGCAACAGTCACCGTGGTGATGGTTGGGGTGGGAGATTCTGCTGTCTGCTAGCTGAGGAGCACGCGTGCGCGCGCGCACAGACACACTCACAAACACACGTACATTATACACGTAGGAGCTTTTCTTTCGGTTGTTATCACAAAGTGCCACATGCCTCAGGGACCTTCGCCCCGTGTCCGGCCCTCCTGGGCGCACACACACACCCGGCAAACCAGGCTCTGTCCCTGCCTCCTGGGTGAAAACAGCGGGAAGCCTGGTTTTGGGTTGGGGTCAGGGGCGGAGTGGGGTGAGGGCAGGAGTGTGTAAGGGTGCGGGGTGGGGCGAATTCTTTTGCAAATGCCCCTCGTTCTTATTTCTAAGCTGAAAATGTGGGTTTGCTTTGGGGTTACTGTCGGGGGTGTAAGTGCCCAGATGCGCCCAGCCCGGGCGAGGGTCTGCAGCCGCTGAGCTCCGGGGACTTCCCTTTATGTGCGTGTCAGTCCCCTCGCCCCGGGGCTACGCTGCACCCCGAGGACTGTGCTGTCACCTGCTGGCGCTGGGCACAGCCCGGAGTTCTCAGGAGCCCCGCCCACCACACCACAGGGTGGCATATCCTCGGTGCCCACCAGGGGACGCTGCCGGGGCACAGAGCGAGCTGCAGAGGGACCCGGGGAGCAGAAAGCAGGTCCCTGCCACACGCACACACACGCACACGCACACACACACACGCACACACACGCACACGCACACACACACACGCACACACACACACCCGGCAAACCAGGCTCTGTCCCTGCCTCCTCTGCATGCCCCAAACCTGCACCTGGGCGGGGGGGCGGGGTTCCTGGGGCCAGGTGTCCTTCCTTTGACCTCCCTCTGTAACCTCCAGCTTGTCGGGCCCCCCGGACCTCAGCCTCCCACTGCTCAGTGACCGGGTGGCGGGGAGTCACTGGCGGGGACTTCGTGGCGAGTCTGTGGGACTCTGGGGGCAGCTCCGTCCCGCTCTGCTGCCGCAGGGGTGAGGCTAGGGCGGGGGCCTGTGGGGGAGGTGACCGGGGAGAAGGCACAGTGCTCGGGGTTCTCACTGGTTCTCACTGTCGCTGTGACAGCGTTAAGATGCGTGTTCCCACAACCCCCGTCCCACGGCCTGGAGACACAGCGGCCCTCCCGAGGCTGGCAGCTAGGGACCACGCACTCCTGAGTCTGTGGGGTGTGTGTGTGTGTGGCAGGGGGACCGAGTGGGCAGCTGGTCTCTAAGAGGACTGCAGGGGTGTGGGGCCGTGTGTAGGGGCGTGTGCGGGGACGTGTGGGGGCGTGCTCCGTGATGCGCCATCCTCTCTTCAGGTGGACCCTTCCTGAGAGGGTCCCGGGGAGGTGCTGGGATGGATTCCCCACGGTGACCGGCCCCCAGGGAGGCGCTGGGGGTCAATTCCACGTGGTGACCGGCCCCCAGGGGAGTGGTCCGTCCCCCCTTCCGTGCCCCCAGGCTCCCAGCAGCGAGTCCTCCTCACTCACCCAGCGCTTCCCGTCTTGCCTCCCAGACCCCGAGTCCCAGAGGAAGAGGACGGTGCAGAACGTCCTGGACCTTCGGCAGAACCTGGAGGAGACCATGTCCAGCCTGCGAGGGTCCCAGGTGACTCACAGGTAAGCCGCAGCGGGCGCGCGCCCTTCGCCGTCCCCTCGTGTCTCCCGTGCTGGACGCAGGGCCCTGGGTGTCTCCAGACCCCGCCTGGGTACGGAGGTCGGCCGGCGTGGGGCCACCACTGTGGGGAGAGGAGACACCGCCGTCTCCTCAAGAGAAGGTGGCTTTTGTCTGGCGTCTGCTTGCGCCTGGGTGTTACATTTCACTCGGCAAACGGGTTTGGAGGGCCCTGGAGTGGGGGATGGACGCGGGGCCAGCCTAAGACCCCAGCGTGTGGCCTTCGAGGCCCTGTCCCTCCTAAGGGTCCTCCCCTCGTTTGTCACAGGGTCACTAAATGCTTTTTTCTCCCGGTTCCGAAGTCTCCTTCATCCTGGGAGTCCAAGGGGGCGTCCGCCCGATGCCCAGGGCCTTCTCACTCTCTGTGGCGAGGTCCCCTCTTGCCTCTTCTGCCTGAGAGCTCAGCGGGGCCACGCTGTGTCGCCCAGTCTTTATGCCGTGGGTGCACCCCCCCACGCACCCCTCGGAGGGACCTGGCAGCCTCCCCCTGCCCCTGTCCCCGCCGGGTGTCCTGGCCAAGCCTCTGTGACTCACAGGCTCCCCACACGCTCCCAGATGAGCTCACGCCGGGGACAGGGCGGGCTGCACCGGGGCGGGAACGGGGGGGACCAGGATTGGGAAACCAGGAGGGTGTGGAGCAGGGAGGCTCACACAGGGACCACACAGCCGCTCCAGCTGGACGGGGACCCGTCCCTCCCCATCTCCTGGGGGTGGACAGCGGGAGAGGGGCTTCTCTTAGCCCACTGGGTGGCCAGGCGACTTCCAGACTGGATTAACGTGCCTCCAGCGACAGGGAGCTCACCCGTCCCCTCGGCCAGCCCAGCCCTCTGTGGGTTTGCCGTGACCGATGTGGGGCTGATACGTAGCCCCTCTCGTGCGAAGGCCACCTCTCCCTCCCCGCGGCACCCCCCAGCACCCTCCCGTCCTCCCCTGGGACACCCAGCCCCTCACCCTCGACATCCAGAATACTCTGAGTGGTCAGTCAAAGCCCCTACTCTCTGGGTCCCCTCTGCCCAGGCCAGCAGGGCCCTGACGACGGAAAGGAAGTGACCCTAGGAGGCCCCAGAACAAGTCCCCCCGCCCCGAGGACGGGGACTCTGGGAGGCCCTGGGACTCGGCCCGTCCCTCTGCCTCTACCCTCCACCCAGGGGCCGGGCTCAGTTTGTCTCACTGCTTCAGAGACTCAGGAGACAAAATCTGGAACCCCAGGCCCTTCCAAAGAAGGCAGGAGGCACTTAGTTGCGAGAGGGTCACGCCCGGGGTGACTCACCCGCAGGGAGGGGCAGAGGAGGCGGCTCGGGCCTCCTGGGGCCACCGAGGGAGCCGCCGGCACTAGGGTTCCACAGGACCTCGGACGCCAGGCGGGCGCCGTCGGCTGCAGCTGACGGGGCTGTGTGTGAGCGGGGGGCTGTGTGTGTGTGGGGGGTGAGGGGGGGCCCGAGGCCTCCGGCCCCGTCTCCCTTTCTGGGGCCGAAACCGAGTCCTGACACTGCTTTGATGCTTGTGGGGACCCAGGGCCACCCCCGCTCTCCGCCCGGGTCTGCGTCATTCTGTCCCCAACGTCGACGGCTGACACAGGGATTCCCCAAACCCTCACGCTCCTGCCCTCCTAAGGTGCTTTCCAGCACCAGCCTCTCGCTCAGCCCCGGAGAAGACAGTCCCTGGGTGGAGAAGGCGCGGCCACCACCGCGGGTCACCGCGAGCCACACGGGCCGCCGAGGGCGTGTCTGCGGCCAGCGGGCTCAGCCCCGTGTGGCTGTGTGACCCGCAGTCACACAGGCTCCGAGTGGCGGGTCCTGTCGTCCAGTGTGTGCTCCCAGCCCGGGAGATTCAGTTCCTTCCAGAAACTTCCGTCTCAGTCTTGCTTCCTCAATTTCCACGGGCTCGTTCCCTGCCACAGAGGGCGTCTGGGTTCGGGGGGCTCGGCCGGTGAAGAAATGAAACCCTCTCTCCCTCGGCCCCAGCCCACCGCCCGCCCCACCCCCAGCACGGTCCCCAGAGAGAGGCAGGAGCGAGGGCTGCGTGCAGGGCTGGCGTCCTCGCCCACTGCTCGGGCTCCTGGGGACGCTGTGGGGGAGAAGGGCAGGCATGGGTTCCGGGGCAGGGCTGGAGCCGCCGGACCCACGCCCGGCCCGGCCCACACCGGGCCCTCGCTTGGCCGTGGCGTGGAGCGAATCCTGCAGCTCTGACCAGCTGTCTGGCGCCAACCAGGGCCTGCGTCCTTGGCCTGGCCGGGGTCGGCGTCTCGGATATCCCACCCCCTGTCCAGTTGAGCTGCTTCTTTTCTCCGGGAGGTTCTTTCCCTGTGGCCCACCCCGGGTTCCCAGAGCTTTTCTGTACCCAGAAAGGTGACCGATGACAGCCTGGCCTTCTATGCCCAGGTGACCCATCTTTCACACTGCCCAGAGGCCTCCCTGGCCCCTCTGGCCCTCTGAGCACCCTCTGCGAACCGGGAGGTGGCCTTGGGCAGGGGGGAGGCGGCGCTGGGTGCAGCCCCGGGGCCGGGCCCAGCGCTGGGAGAGACTAAACCGGCCCCCTCTGCTCCCGCCAGCTCCCTGGAGACGACCTGCTACGACAGCGACGACGCCAACCCTCGCAGCATGTCCAGCCTCTCCAACCGCTCGTCCCCGCTGTCCTGGCGCTACGGCCAGGCCAGCCCCAGGCTGCAGGCGGGCGACGCGCCGTCGGTGGGCGGGGGCTGCCGCCCCGAGGGGCCGCCTGCCTGGTACGTGCCGGGCGAGCGCGCCCACTACGCGCACACCGTGCCCATGCGCAGCCCCAGCAAGCTCGGCCACAGCTCGCGGCTGGACGCCGACGACGCGGACCTCAAGTCTGGCTACATGAGCGACAGCGACCTCATGGGCAAGACCGTGACGGAGGACGACGACATCACCACCGGGTGAGGGCGGGCCCCGCGTGGCTGGGGACGGGGCTGGGGGACACGGAGACGCCCCAGAGGGATGGGGTCCCTGGAAAGGGAGGTGCAACCTGCGGCGGGGGTTCAGGCGTGCGGCGCGGTGACAAGGCCTCTGTGTTCTGGGCGTGGCCGCCTGAAATGGGCGTGGCCACCTGAAATGGGCGTGGTCTTCCAGGCTCAGGCACGATGGGCGGGGCCGTCTCTGATTGGCCCGCGTGGTTGTCGGTCAGTGCTGTGTGCCCCATCTCTGGTCCTCGAGGTGCAAAGGCTGGCACGAAGGGCCTTGGGAAGTCGCGTTGGTCCCAGCGCTCCGCTAACTGCGGGCTTCGGATGCCGCCGCCTGCTTCCCCGTTTGTAAGGAGTTGGGGCTGAGACCCTACCTGTGTGTGAGGGCCGCTAAGGGGACAGGTGTGGGTGGAAAGCAGGGGTGGGGTGGCCGATCGCAGCAGCGCGGCCACGTCCCTGTCCCCAGCTAACCCTGTCCCCGCCTGCTCCGTGGCCCTCAGTGTCTCTTGCGTCCTTCTGTGGACCTCCGGCCAGCAGCACGCCCCGGGGGCCCTGCCCAGCCTAGTCCCCCCCTCCCTGTCCTCGACCCACGGGAACCTCATTTTCTCATCTTTTTCTGCCCAGTGGACAGGTTTGGGTTTGGGGAGCAGCTTGGACACAGGCGACAGTCTGGGAGTGGGGAAGGGACGGGGAGAAGGAAGTGCTGGGAGCTTAAGGGATCCTGGCCAGCTGTTGTGAGCTGCTGGTTCTAGAAGCTTCTCAGCTGACTGTCCTTCCGCTGTCCTCCGTTTGCTAAGACCCTCCACCAGGCCACACAGGCAGCGGGCCCCGTCCCCCACCCCTGGCAGGGACCTCCTCTCCCCAGGAGAGATCTTGAACTTGGAGAGAACGGAGGGTAGCTTGTCCGGGAAGGATGGGGGTGTGAGGGCCACCCACTGCTCCCACCCTGGGATGAGCTGGCGGGGCTGGCGGGGCCCGTCCAGCTGCCGAGCCTGCTCTGGAGCAAAACAGCTGACATGTGAGCAGGGCTGTTTACTGCCTGGGGGCCCCGGGGGACCCGGCCTGGACCTGGGACCCGAGAGCAGCTGGCCAGCTCTTCCTGTGCTCAGGCCGGGCCAGGCGGGGACAGCCGGGGAGTCTGCCCAGCCCCTGCCTGGAAGCGCCTTCTGGAGGGAGTGGCTGGTCCCCATCCTCCATGGGCCAGAGCCTCTGACAGCCGCCCGCGTCCCGCTCGCCCACGTGCTGGAAGGCGCCCCACTGTGTGTCGTAACAGTGCTGACCCCGGGGGCATCGACTGGGGGGCTGGGGTCTGGGTGCTGGGCTGCTGGGTGGGGAGGCGGGAAAGGTGCCCTCCACACCCCTTGGGACAGAGTGCGTGCTCCTGGGTCAGGGGAGAGAGCGGGGTTCGCAGGGTTGGCATGGGCCGGAGCCCCCCCCTCCCCCATGTAGGCCCCAGCTGCAGGCCCCGGGAAGCGTGGAGCTCACGGGGGGGACACAGCGCTGGCCTGGCACTGGCCACATCCTGCTTGTGAACACCCTGCGGCTCTGAGACCGTTTCAGGTGTGTTTGCACGGTCAGCCTGCAATTAGCCGTGTCCCCACTGCCAGCGACCCCGCGGGGCCTGTGGTCACACCCCGGCCGCACTGTGCTGAGGACAGCAGGCCGAGGGCAGTCAGCGAGCCGTCCCACGTCACACGCCCCTGCGCCCTGTGTCCCTGGTGAGCCACGTGGCTTCTCCTCAGGAGATGGGCATTCTGGGCCCCAGCCCATGCTGACGGGGGCCGTGCCACCGGCAGCACCATCCCCCCGGCCTCTTCTCGGCCCTCCTGTCCCCACTGTGCCTCCTAGTCACATCTTTTACTATAGAAAATGTCCCGTTCCTAAGATAAGACGATTGTTTTTGCTGTTCACGAAAGGGTGGGACTGCAATGCTCCCTTCCCACCACGGGTGACATTCGTCCCCCGTCCGCCCACTGACCTTCCTGCCTCCCCCGAGCTTCCGGCACGGAGCCGGCAGGAGGGGGCCAGCTGGCCACGGGGCCCCGCTCTCCCCACAGGCGCCAGGAGCGGCCGTGCACTACCAGGGGGACCATAAAGCATGGCTTTGTCAACGCTCTCGGTTATCCGACCCCGGGGCTCCCTTCCCAAGCCAGGCTCCGTCCATGTCAGCTGTCCCCACTCCACCCGCCTGCCAGGCCCTCTCCTGGGCTGCCAACCTGAGCGCGCTCTCAGGAGGGAACATTCTAGACTACAGTGAGAAAGGCGACCACCAAAATAACCATATAGCTTTTAAAAATACATCCATATAATTACGATTGTGGTAAAAGTTTTGTACACGTGACTAACATGCTAACAGTTTGGTGGCACTGAGTGCAGTCACGTTGCTGTGCGACCATCAGCACCACCCGTCCTCAAACCTCTTTAATCTCCCCCAACTCACACCCCGCGTCCCACGCCCCCCTCCCCTCCCCCGGCCCTGGCTGGCCGTCCACTTCCTGTCCCTCCGAATCCGACGGCCTCTGAGGGATCACGCGGTTTCTGCCTGTGTGTGTGTGACTGGCTCATCTCACTCCGCACAACGTCTCCCGGGTCTGTGTGTGTTGTGGCAAGTGTCGGCATTCCCTCCCTTTTGACGGCTGAGTCATGCCCCACGTGGGGACGGCTCACCCCGTGTTGACCCACTCAGCCGCCGACGGCGGTTGCCGCCACGTGGCCGCCGTGAACAGCCCCGCCGTGAGCCCGGGTGTGCGAACGTGTGTTCGAGCCCCCGGTCTCACTTCCCTCGGGGGCTGCGCCTAGAAGCGGAATCACGGGATGGGACCGTAGTTTCGGTTTTAATTTTCGGGGGAAGCGTCACACCGGTTCCCACGGCGCCCGCACGGTTTCGCGGTCCCCGTCACCGGGCTCCGATTCCTTGCCCGTAGTTATCTTGTATCTTTCAGTAGCCTCATGGGTGCGCGAGGGTCTCTCATCTCCCCCACGACTGGCAGTGCTAAGCATCTTCTGTTCATTGGCCCGTGTTCTAATCTGGTGGTGTGTCTGTTGTCTGTGGCGTTGTGGCTGTTCTTTATCCATTCTGGATACTAATCCCTTATCGGATGCAGGATTTGCAAATGCTCTCTCCCACTCTGTGGGTTGCCGTTCCGTGCTGTTGACAGTGTCCTTGGATGCACAAAAGGTTCTCATTTTGACAAAGTCCGGTTTTACCTGCTGTTTTTTTGTGTGTGGCCCGCGCTGTGGTGTCACAGGCGAGAAATCGTTGCCAAGTGCAACCTGTTCTTCTGTTTGCTTCTACGAGCTTTATAGACGATGGGGCTTCATTTGAAAAAAACAGGGCCCAGGTCTTATCTCGGCCTCACCCTTCCCGAGACATGGCCTCAAGAAGCCACGTCTCTCCAGAGCTGCTCAGTGCCTGGTCCACCTTCCCGTCAAGTACGAGCATCCTCGCTGCAGCATCCCCCCGATGGCCGGTCTGGGCCGGGTCTGGCATCCGCACAGCGGCAGGGACGCTACTTTGTTCCGAATAGAATGAAATTGTAAGAACATTTCTAAATGGTCCCCGGAAATCCGCGTCACTGTAACTCTTGCCGAGGGATTAAAATTTTGTCATCTGGGTGGGGGGGAGATGGAATAAGTATGAAGCTCTGTTCAGCTGTTTCTACCTGTTCTCTGTGATATGTTCTCGTCCCCCCCTCCCGCCTGCCCCAGAACAAAGTCCCCAGCTTAGCTCAGTACTTCCTTCTCGTGCTCGTCCCCGTCGCCCTCCTCTGGCAGCGCTCAGATTGTCCATGGTCCTCTTGAAATTCGGCACCACGTGGATCACCGCCGGCTGGCGCCAGTCCCACTGGGTTTACAACCGCAGCACGACGTTGTGGGCAGCTCGGGGCTGGCTGCTGACTGTCCCTAGATGACAGCTTGGGCGTTTTTACCTCCTGAAAAGAGGAAAGGAATGCGTCTTTCTAAAAATAGGAAGGTCTGGCATTTAATCTAATAAGAAGATAAGGTCGGCCACAGCCATCTGTCTTCCCGTCCCAGTGCCAGCACCCAGGTCGCAGCGGGGGGCGGTGGGGGGTGGACAGGAGGCCTCGTGCCCTCCCGGCTCTAGCTCGGGGTCCCCGCCTCCCCGAGGCTCGGTTCCACGGTCCAGTGGGCAGCACCGGGCTCGGCAGGGCAGCCGGCCACAGTGCTGCCCGTCTCACACCTGCAGGGGGCGTCACTCACACTTCAGGGAGGGGGGCTGGCAGCAGCTCTGGCGGGACTGCGTCCAGCGACCTTGCCAAGGGACACAGACCCTGAGAAAGCGCCAGCAGCCACCTCCCATCGTGAGAAGGCCTTGTGGGTGTGTGTGAGGGGGACAGCGGGGTTCTTGGCCGCCGGCTGCCATGCCCTGGGTGTCCTCAAATGGGTCCCCGCTCCGCGTGGGGCTGCGGTTCTAGCTTTCGGTTCCCTCCTGGCCGCCCCCGCCCCCGGCCTGCCCTCCTGAACTGTTCTCGGGGGCCCAGCAGCAGATGGGGCTCGTTTCCGCCTTGGCTCGGAGGGGCCCTGATGTTGACAAATGTCAAAATAAACTGGAGGCCCTGCCTTCTCCGAGGCTGGCTCTGTGGCCCGGGAGGCGGCGAGCCCAGGCCTTAAAGAGACACTCCCAGCCTCGCCGGGCGGCCTGTGCCTCTGCAGTGCTCCCCTCCTTCTCCCCCCGCCTCCCCAAGAAGGAGCCTCGGTCGCTGCTGTCCAGTTTGGCTGCCATCTGACCCCAAGAAGCCCGGCCACCTTCGGCCGCAGGAATCCCCGCCTGGGCACTGGGTGTGTCGGTTTGTCACACGGGGCCCCACGGGACGCGGCCTCTTCCCCACCGTGGCCTGGCCAACTGGGCGGTCCGCCCCTCGCCCAGATCTGTCGTCGTGTATGGAGAGTGTGTCAGGCTGGGGTCCCCCTGAAGTGACCTCAAGATAGAGGTGTGAGTGCGAGTGGCTTATTTGGGAGGTGACGGCAGAAAGGGCAGGTGGGGAGCAAGGAGGCGAGTCGGGGAAGAGAAGGGACACCAGAGGGGGCATCCTCATGTGCGGGTGACTGCCAGCACGGCTGGGGCTCAGGGGATTTTGGGATATGGCATGGAACCCCCTGGACATGAGGGTTCTTACCCCCCAGTTCCCACACGTCCTGCTTGTCCAGCCCGCTGCACATCGGCTGAGACGCACCCCAGGCCGAGGGTCCCGGGTGCCTGCGGGAGTGCTCTGTCGGCACCCACAGGAGCAGTGGCTGCAGGGGGGGACACGGGTGGGACACAAATGACATCACTTATAAAGAGGGAAGGTGGGAAGGAAGGAAGGGGCCCCTGGCCCCTGAGACAGCCCTAAGTTCCTGCACAGGATGGCGGTGGCCGCTCCCATCCGTGCGGGGTTCGTCGGCATGGCGGCGCCTATTCAGATCCAACAGGTGGGAGTGAGCCGGGTGGTCCAGAGGGACAGCTGGATGGATGCTGGCTGCCATGGCAACCGATGCAGGCTCCACAGTGCCCCTTCCTCTGGTGTGTCCTGGCCACCTACAGTTCAGGGTGGCGGACAGGCTCCTCCAGGGGACGTGGGTGACCCTGCGTCCAGCCTGGGGCCCGACTCGCAACAGGGCGGGCGTGTCCTCAGCAGCCCGCCAGCTTGTCCTGACGGGGTGTGTCCCTTGCCCTGACCCTCCTGCCTTGTGGGGCATGTCCAGCCTGGGAGACAAAGCTGTGACCTCGTTTCCACCCTCCTTTCCCCGCCCTCTGCCTCTTGTCACCTGTCTCTGTCTCACCGCCCTGTACTGCGATGTCTGGCCTCCGTCCCGGCCCCCGTG
Organism: Macroglossus sobrinus; assembly: GCA_004027375.1. Taxonomy (NCBI): domain Eukaryota; kingdom Metazoa; phylum Chordata; class Mammalia; order Chiroptera; family Pteropodidae; genus Macroglossus; species Macroglossus sobrinus. The sequence continues at coordinate 10,586 of PVKZ01005815.1, read as the reverse complement.
GGCTTGATGACAGGGCCAGTTCAGGCAGGGCCTGGCCGTGTGGACAGACTCGGGTGGCGGGGTGCCCGGGACTGCTGACATTGTGCCCGGTGTCACTGGACGAGGAGGGACAGAGCTTATCACCTGCTGTCGCCGTCCCTTTGTGAGCCACGAGCCTGTGCCGAGGGGCCCGGGGACAGCCAGCGGCCCGTGCCCCATGCGGCGTGAACTCGCTCATACGCCCCGTTTTCTGGATTCATCCAGAGGGAGGAGCTCCTTGCGGGGGGTCCCGCCCACCCAGCTCTGCATGGGCACCCCGAAATCTGCAGGCGGCAGCTACTCGCTCAGGCCTCCGCCGGTCCCCGCACGTGGCGTCTTGTCCTTGGGAGCCAGACCGCCCGTCCGTGGAACATTCTGGGGCCCAGCTGACCGGGGTTTAATTCTCGGTCTGCCCCTCGCCTGCTGCGTGACCTTGGGGAGGCCACTTAGCCTCGTAGTGCTTCACTGACTGTGGACACAGCGTGCTCGGGGGCGCGTGTCTGCACGGGGCGGCGTGCGGAGGCCCCGGGGTGAGGATGCAGGCGCGTTCGGGGCCCTGCAGGGAGGTCGCCGCGGCCGAATCCGAGAGCACCAGGGGAGAGCGGCCAGAAACGGGGTCAGGAGGTGGCCGGGGGTCCTCGGCTTCTCTCCTCAGTGAGGGCGAAGCCGTGGGCAGGTCTCAGGGGGCGGAGTGATGGCATCTGGCAGGTCTGTGAAGGGTCTGCTGGCAGCTCTGGCAGCAGGTCGCAGGGAGCGGGGAGGACTGGGGCTCGGGGGGCCGGCCGGCGAGTAACACACACACACACACACACACACACACACACACACACACACACGGTTATACGCACGTGTGCGCTCACACGTGCACACACACATGCACGCGTACACTCAGATGCACGTACTCATGCACACGCACACACACACACTCACACATGCAGGAACACTCACACAACTCCTACAGCCCAGCGAGGCTGGCTGGGGGTCCATCAGCTCTTACTGGAGAGGCAGCCTCTCTCCCGTCTCTGTCCCCATCGTCCCCTGTCCCATGTTCTCGGCCGCACAGAGACGCCGAGGGTCGGTCAGATGCTGGAAGGCCGTCCAGCTAGGACAGTAGCTCAGTCTGCCAGATCTGGGAGGCTCTTCCTCTGCTGCCCCCCAACTGTGGGCGGGGAGGGGGGGTGAGAAAGGGAGGCGTCGCCCCTCCTTCCCCTCCTTCTGAGGTCAGTTGTGTAAATATTTGCAGAGCAGAGACGCAGCTGGGAGCTGGACCCCTCCCTCCAGCTGGTTCACTTGCTCCCCAGAGTCACCGCATTGTACATCTGCTGTGCCCCAGACCCCGACTGTCCCACCGCCCCTCAGAACCTGCCCTCAGAACCTCCCCTCAGAACCTGCCCTCCGAACCTACCCTCCGAGCCCCAGGCTGGCCCTGGGGAGGGAGCTGGTAAGAAGTGCTGGCCTGGGAACCTGAGTCCTAACTCCCTCCTCTGTGAAGACGAGGCAGCTGCACCAGTTGATCTCAGAAGATGCTCTGACCTCTGACCCCGCGGGGCTCAGTTCCGGGCCACCGGCTCGTCCCCACCGGGAGGGCCTGGAGGCTGGGGAGGAAAGGTGCAGCCTCGCTAGCTCAGGAGCCGAGAGCAGCTCGCCAGGGTCACTCACGACGGGCCGGGAGCTCAGGAGAACTCCGCACCTGGGAGAGGTCAAGATTTCCACTGGACGCCTGCTGGAGAGTGACCGCCGGCCTGGGACTCGGCGTCTGGCTTCCCTGCCTGTGGCCGCAGCACCGGCGGCCCCTCTCCTGGGCGCTCTGGGCTGTGACGTCTACAGCAAGGGACGCCGGCCTTCCCTGGTCTGGACACGGTCGTGTGACACAGCTGCGCAGGTGTCTCTGCCGAGGTCCCAGCAGAGGCTTCCCCAGGATTCCACGGTGTCGCCTTACGAGCTGGGGCTAGATCCGCCCCCCACGGAGAGTGGAGGGTCTGAGCACGGTGACCACAGGGACCACTGCCCTGCACTCCAGCTGAATCCTCTTCCTTACCGCCCCTCCATCCGTGTTAAAATGCTCTTTGTCCTCTGCTGAGATGCCGCCAGCTCAGCCTGGCCAGGATGTCGTTGTGGGGTCTCCGGGCCCAGTTTCCTGCCCCCCAAAGGGAGTCCCAAAGGGAGCGTCTCTGATTGGCCAGGACTTGGGAAGGGACAGAGGCGTCCCCACCTCAGGGAGCAAAAGCCTCGTCCGTAATTGATGGGAATGAGGACGTGAAGGCAGGTCTGGGACAGGGTGGCGGATGCCGGCCGGGGACCCCGGCCTTCTCAAGACGCCCACCAGGAAATGAGCCGTGCGGTCAGCTCAGTGTCACCCAGGCAGGTGACACTGCAACCCGGACCACGTGGGATCTCTGGCGAGTCTTTCTCTTGTTCTTGGCGCGCTCTAACCGTCCATCAACCTGTGAGACGGTCATCGGTCGTCGGGAGAGCCAGAGGATGTCGCCGCTGGACGTGGAGCACCGATCCGGAGCACGGCGGGCTCAGGAGGGCATCACCCCTTGCAGGGATCTGGCTGAAACGCCCCATGCAGATTATTAGTCTGGGCCCTGCCCGCTGCTTCGGACATTTCCCTCACCTTTCCGTGCCTCAGTTTCCCCCTCCTCAGAAGCCACCCTGACGGCCCTGGCAGGGAGACAGAGGAGACCATGCTCCCGAGGGCTCTTCGAGGAGAAGCACAGGGCAGGCCTGTGGAGAGGCAAGGCCATTTCCTCTCGCCCTCTGCGGGGCGGGCGGGGCTGTTCGGGCTGTGTGGGACGGGCCCCCAGCTCCCTCTCAGCAGGTGTCTTCCGCCTCCTGCCCTGGGCCTCAGCCGTCCCCCCTCCCTCTGCCCCAGGCTACAGCTCTGCAGCCTGGAAGCCAGAAAGGAGAGCTGGCCACCCACCCTTCCTCCCTCCTCCTCTCGTGCCCCCCACTGTAGTCAAGGCAACCAGGCACCTCCCCACCCCCCACTCTGCCACATCCCTGCCCTGTGCTGGGCCCGTGGACAGGGAGGCGGCCTCACTAAGGGACAGCTTTAGACATCAGGTTACCCAGCCGAAGTGCCTGGGCCTGCAGCTGGAAGCGGCAGGGGCTAATTTGCATGCTGATTATCTCCAGGCTAAATCCAGGGGACCCCCGCTCCTTCCCCGGGAGAGGCCCTCCAGGTGGGTCTCAGGTAGAGACAGGTGGGCACCTCCCTGCACCCCGCCGCCGCCTCAAGAAGGAAGGAGGCCTGTGTGGACAGCACCTCCGGCTCTGCTGGGTTTGGGCGGTTCAAGAGTCAGCTCCGGGGCTGAAGGGGTTAGAGGTCTCCTCGGGTGTGGGGGCTCTGAGAGCTGGGAGCCCCACCCCTGGGCTGAGCGGCTCCCCGCCCCCCAGACTTCTCTCTTTTAAACCAAAATAATTTATTACAGTGGGTGCAGAACATCACATTAATTTCAGGTGTGGGGCATAGTGACTAGACATTTATGCGGCTTGCCCTGTGAGACGCGCCTGCTTGCTGGCCTGTCCCCTCGCTGTGGAGGGTGGAATGCAGGGGGAGGGGCGGCTGCCAGGTGTGTGTGTGTGTGGGGGGGTGAGGATGGGCCACTTGTCCAGGGAGAGCACAGTCCCCTGCACAAAAGACTCCTCCGACCCTCCAGGTGAGCCCCTGGGCCTGACCCCTGTCAGGCCCCATGGCCCTCCCCCCGGCTCAGCCTGCAGAGTCACAAAGGAGGAAACCTTATGGCAAAGCTAGACCCCGAGAAAAGCATTCCCTGCTGGTGACAGCCCTCTGGCCCATAGAGCCGTTTAGCTCAGGGCCGCATGCTGGCCGGAGAGTCCCTGTGTGCAGGCCTGGCAGGCTGAACCTCCCTGGAGGACTGACCACACTCCCCCGGGCCCCTGGCCCCTGGCCCCGGCCTGGACTGTGCCCGAGGGGGCCGCCGGCCTTGCCCTGGCTGCTGGGGACTCACCGCCCAGACTGCTCATAGTAAAGGGGTAACTTGTGCCCCATGGTACAAGGTAGCCACACTGTGCGCCCTCATTACAGACCCCTCCCCACGGCAGACTGGCCACCAGGGGTCCAGACACTGCTCCCACCGCGGAGCCCGGGGTTCGCCCTGGAGCTGCTGGCCCAGCAGTGGCCCTGGGCGGTGGAGGGCCCCCAGCCCGCAGCTTCAGGGAGGAGCTGGGCTCTGCGGGGAGCCGGGGCGGGGGAGGGGCATTCGGAAGTGGAAACCTGAGCCGGGAACGCTGGAGGTGATGAGGTGACAGGCCCTGGGAGCCCAGGTGCAGCTGCCCGAGCCCCAGGGCGAGTCCTGCTCTGTGGCCTCCGAGCTCAGTGCCCGAGGCGGGGCCATGGTGTGTAGGTGTGTATGTACGACGCTGTTTCTGCTGTTTAAAGAAATTGTGGGAATAATCCGCCTCTTTCCAAAGTCTAGGTGCCCCAGGCTGCCCCGTGCTCACCCTCAGCCCCTCCCAGGAGGAGCGGGGGAGGGGCGCCCCTTCCTCCAGATGCCAGGAAGACCCTGAGGGGAGAGGCCCGGGTTGGGGAGATCCTGGGTCCCACTTTTTTTTCTTACTCTGCTCTAAAATCTTGCGGTGGCGGGACCAGTGCTAGGCTGTCGGGCTGTGAGGGCTGCTGGACGCAAACAGCCCCCTGCCTGGTGTGGCTTTCTGGTTCCCGGTTCCCCAGTGGAGAGGGACGGGCGCACCACTGCGGTCACCCACCCTCCGGGCTGTGGGCAGGACCGCACCTGAGCGGCCTCTGGGCCTTCAGCCCCTCGCTGACCCTGTTTTAGGTGATGTACGGGTCACGGGCGCTTCTGAATGATTTTAAAAGCCTGGAAAGAGGCCAAGAGAGGGAGCGGGGAAGAAGTGGGGGTTCAGGCCGCACCTCATGCCCACGGAGACCTGGAAATGGGAGCTGCTCACACCCCTTCTGCGCGTTCATGAGATAAGGTTGCCCAGGGGGCCGTGGCCGGCATCCCAGGGGTCCACTGCGGATGGGCCAGGAGGGGGTCGACGCCCACCCCGCTGCACCTCTGGCTCCGAGGGCCAGGGTCCCCCAGCCCTGCTGCACCCTCGGTTCCTGAGGGTCCGCCTCCCCTGCCCACCTCCACCCCCTGCGCTTTGCTGCATCCCCAGTTCCAAAAGGTCGGGGGCGCCCCGGCACCGCGGGATCCCTGGCTATCGAGTGTCGGGGTCCCCAGCCCTGCTGCACCCCGGCTCCCCGTCCAGGGACGGTGGCCCCGGCGGCTCTTTGTCTACCTGCCCGGGCGTTAAAGGGCCCGCTCTCGGCGCGCGCCGCGGGCCGGGGGCGGAGCCGGCGCGCGGGAAACGGGGCTGTGTCACTTTAAGAGCGGTGGCGGCGGGGTGGGAAGGAAGGGGGCGGGGCTCGGCGGGGCTCGGCTCCGGCTCCCTCGTGGCCCGGCTCTCACCTCTCGGTCCCCGGCGCGGGCGCGGCGGTCCGGGGCTGGGCGCCCACCGCGAATGGCCGCGCGCGGGAAGATGCTCCACCTGCGCGCGCCCAGGGCGGCGAGGACCCGGCGCCTGCCCCGCAGGTGAGCCCGCCACCCGGCCCTGGGGTCCGGTCTGCAGCCCCCACCCGCCTCCGGACGGACAGGGCGGGGGTCCTCTCTGCCCGCGCGCGTGTGGCTGTGGGCTTCGGGGGTGGAGGTGGCTGCGCGCTGGGGTCTGAGGAAGGAAGGAAGCGGGAAGGCGAGGCGCTGGGACTCTCCTGAGACGCCGACGAGGCTGAGACAATAGCACAACTTGATTGAACTTGGATGGTTGCCTGCAGTGCAGGGGGGGCGGCTGCGGGTCCGAGTGCTGGGGACCTGGGGAGCTGCAGCCCCCGCCGATTGGGCGTAGGGCCCCCACACGGCGGAAGCTCTGGGGGCCGGCCAGCGGGGAGAAGCGGGGGGATGTGGAGGGGCGAATTTGTGACCCCACAGACGGGTTGGATCCCCCGGAAGGAGTGAGCCTGGGGCGGGACACGGGGCGGGGGTGCCCGTGGTGGGGGGGGGCAGACGGATCCTATAAGGTGAGGACTCTGCACTGAGGCCCCCCTACTTGAAGGGGAGTGAGTGAGACCGCCACCAGCCCTCTCCACCCGCAGACTGGGGGATTAGGAGTCCCCAGCTGCCTGGTGATTATGGGCGCTTCCCGCAGCTGGGCACACACTTCCTCCCCTGCAGCCAGGCTGCCCGGTGGGGTGACCCCTCCCGCCTGGCCTCCTCTCAGCCCAGCCCCGAGAGAGCCCGGACTTGCACCCAAAACGGGCTCCTGCTTCCCCTCGGGTCCCTGGAGGGCCCCACTGCACGCCACACTCACAGGCCCAGGGTAAGAGCAGCCTGGTCCTGGCCTGGGAGGGGGGGGGGGCCCTGGAGGCCGGGGTCCTGCTGGCCCCAAACTGTCCCCCAGACCGGAGGACAGACAGAAGCCCGTCTGGAATGTGGCGTGGGGCCCTTTGCTCAGAAGACCAGTGGGGCTGCCTGGAAGGGGAAGCTGGGGGACAGAGCAGGGACTTCTGCTCGGGGACTTGTGGCGGGTCTCGCTTCTGGTGAGACCCGGGGCGGAGCCCTGAGTCCCCGGGCCCTGGAGAAGGACAGCAGGAGCGTGTGTGACCTCCCCTTAGCCATCTCTGCCACTGCCACCCCGGTGCAGAGCCCACTGGGCCCCCCGGGCCTGCCCCGGCTCTGCTCCCAGGTGTCGCCGCCCCCATCCCTGGAAATGGGGTACTCCAGGGGCACACCTCCCTTCCTACCTTCTCTAGGTTACCCCGCCATTTCCTCTGAACTGCTGTTCTCCCTGCTGCCTTCTTCCTCTGCGCCCCACCCCGCCCCGCCCCACCCCAGGAGACCCAGGCTTTGTCCTGCGAGCTTAGTACCCTATCCTGGGGCCACCGCTGCTGAGGACTCACCAGCAGCGGCTTCTGGGCAGGTGTGTCAGGGCGGGACCTGTCTGAGGCAGCCCAGGGAGGGGAGCAGGTCACATGACCAGTCTGCTGCTTGCTGGGTGGGGCCGGCTCCGGCCTGCGGCCTCCTTCCCTCCCGGCCTCCTTCCCATCCCGGCCCAGACTCAGGCGGAATGCCCTCAGTGGGCCAGGAGGTGTTAAGTGGAGAGCTCTGGGCACATCTCACGACCTTCCTTGTAAACAGGGTCTGAGGAGCCTGATTGGGGCCAACAGGGATCAAAGAGACGCCTTCTCTGTGGGCTCCTGTTCCCCTTACGCTCTGGGGAGGAGGAGGGAGGGTGTGACACAGCAGGAGGGTTTGAGGCACCAGGGTGAGGGGCCGGATCGGCCCCCAGGTACCTCCCTCCCTGCCTGGCTTTTGATGAGCTGAGCTGTGACCAGCCCTGGTCCCTCCACTGGCCTGGGAGCAGACGGTGCCTGCCCGTCCCCACATCCCAGGTTTGCATGGCCGGCCTGGGAGGCTGCATTCTTGAACATTCGTGCACATCTTGAGTGTGTGTGGTCGCTGCTCCCGCATCCATCAGTGTGCGCCAGGCCTCCACCCCGTTCACGCCTGGACTCCCCGCCCCCCGGAAAGGACCCTCAGCCAGAGCCCGCAGACTCGTGGGAATCGGGCCTGGTCGTCCTGCAGAGACCCCCTGGGGCAGAGGGCTCCAGCCTGGCCCCAGATCAAACCATGAGAGGACAAAATGCCTGGGGACAGTGCTTCTCGCCAGTGCGTCTTATGGGGCCAGGCACGCACACCCCAGACAAGTCACACTTGCTGGCTTCCCCTCTCCCTGCAGAGCCCCTGCCCTGTCTGGTGGAGGTGAGAGGATGCAATTAAGTGTGAACCAAGTCATCCGTGCAGTGACTGGAAGCAAGCAGGGAGGGCTTCACAGAGGAGGTGGCGTTGCCATTGGGCCTTGAAGCGAATGCACGCGTTTTCCAGAGGAACCAGGCATCTTCTACAGGGGACGGGGCACGGGGTTCCTCAGCCGCCACGAAAGCTGCACCCCGGCTCATCCGTTTGTTCCCGTGGTGTCTCATTACGCGGTGGCACCTATGTCCCGCCTAAAGCTCCCCCAGGCAGGGGCCACTCGCTCGCTGCTCAGGTTTCGCAGGTGGGGACTTTAATAATAACGGTCCTGGTGACGACCACAAGCGGGCGGCAGGATCTCATTCTCGGAGCTCACGTGCCGGCACGGATTTGGACAGGCCCACGTGCGCCCTGTGCCATGCCACTCGGGGCGCTTCGGGCTGGTCCAGTCGCCTGTCCTGGAGGACGGCGGCTGCACCAAGTAGAAGCCGGTCAGGCGTCCCCCAGCAGGTGCTCGCCGACGGCCTACTGTGCGCTCAGAAACGGCGCTGTCGGCGCCCGGCTCAGTGTGGTTCGCGTCGGGTGCGGGTGGCAGTAGCCAGAAATGGCCAGCCAGCGAGCAGGTCGGAAACGTGCGGGCGAGGGGCCCCGCGGTGGGGGCCGGCCCCGGGCCCAAGACGTGTCTCGTGGGCCATGCTGCCCTGTCCCCCCCACCCCGCCGTCCCGCAAGGCGAGGGGCTGTCCGGGTCCCGGCAGCGTGTGCCCGCGCGAACGCGTTACTTCCCGAGCTTGGAACACTTTCCCGTGGGTTGTCTTAAATCCTTCTGTCCGACTGTAAAGACCAGGTTGTGATTCTGGTGAGCTGCCAACTGTGTGGTTTTTAAAAAATCGTGTTTTGACAGCTTTGGGACAGAAGTCGTGTTTCTGCCAGCGGGCGGAATTAGGGCTCGGGGGCCCTGGCGGGAAACACGGGCTGGGGGCTTAGCCCTGGTGTCGCGGGTTCCCGGAATGTGACCCCCTAGGCACAGCGGCGGGGACAGCAGCGGGGACAGCAGCCAGGCGGGAGCCTTCTGGCCTGGGGACGATCATGAATGAGCTCTTCCTGAAGAGGGGGCTCTGAGATGAGTGACGTCCGCAAAGGCCACTGTTCTCTGCTTGTGACACATTTCAGAATCATTCCCTTCAAGGCATCGAGAGCACAGAGTTTGTAAATTCTCCTCATGTTTTTGGTCCCACGTGATGTCAGTTACCTGTGAAGGAGGAGGGACAGGTAAGGACCCTGGCTTCCGTGTGAAGCCTTGAGGAGGGACAGGCAGGCCCCCTGAGCACCTCCACCCAGCCCCGCCCTGGCCTAGAACCCCAGCGGGGGGGAAAGGCGGGTCCCCCTCCCGTCCCACAAACCACCGTAGCTTCCGAGGCCCCGGCTCGCTCGGGCGCAGCCGGGCTCAGAGCTTCCCACGGAACGGAACGTGAGCCGAGCCCTGGGGCAGCGCTCGCCTCCAGGGAGGCAGACAGCCTGTGGGCGACCCCCGGCGGTGCTGTGGGGCACGGCCGCCTGTCAGCGTCCGACCCCCAGGTGTGGCGTCTGGGGTTCGCGTGGCAGTCTGCCCTGGCGGGCCTCTCGGAACCACTCCACGCCTCTCTTACAAAGTGGAACCAGAGTTCTCTCCAACCCAGGACAGTTCTCCGGGTAATGTAATGCCGGTCATGTGACTCGGGCCCAGGGACAGAGACACAGCCTGGGTACCGACCGTTTCCACCAGCCTCGCGTCCCCACCCCCACCCCGTCCTCTGGGCTTGTTGCTCCTCAGCGAGGGGAAGCGCGTGGAGAAGCAGGAGAGGGCAGCGGTGCAGCTGTGATGATGTCTTCTGCTCCGTGACTGTCACTCTCCCCCGAAAGAGACAGCGAGCCCTCTCCCCGACCCGTGTCCACCAGCCGAAATCGTACCATTTCGTTGTTACATGAGTCGATAAAATGCGAGTGTAAAAAGAGAGGTGTGTCTATGATTGAAGGCTTTGGGGGGCTTGCAGAGCGGTGGTCAGCAGAGCTGTGTGGGGGGCCTGGCGTGGGACTCACAGGGTTCGGGGGAGCGCCCGGAAGGACGCTGCTCCAGGCTGCTCCGTGTCGGGGAAGCCCGTGCCACGCTCGTGTCCTGGGTTGGGGTGTGATGACCGTGTCGGTGGGGACCCCCTGCTGGTTCTCGTCCTCGATCGGCACTGAGGTTCACGGGGGGCCTTCTGCACCATCGTCCGTAACGAGGGCTTCCCACCGGGGGGTGGGGGTTCATGTCACGAGGACCCGGGGGGTCTTTAAACTGGAAGATCACCCATCATCTCCCGGGTGACAGGGAGGAGACAGCTGAGATCAAACTGGTCATGGTTTGGGGGTGCGGGGGGGCGAGAGGGGGCCTGAGCTCCCACCTCCCTCCACACCACAGCGTCCCTGATGTCACCGGCTTCGTACACTGGGGACTTGCGGTGGGAATGTGGGTAACGAGGGCTCCTCTCTCACCAAAGGGCTGACTGTGTGCTGGGTGCGGCCTTTTCGGTGTTCCTCTCCCAGTCTGCGTGTCGCTGGACTGGGGGCGCCCCGGGGGGGACGGAGGACTCATCCCTAGTGCCCACGTCCCATCTTTGTTCACTCGCCTTCCGATCCTCCGGAATGAACGATAACTGACTGTGTAGTTCCTCAGACGGCACACTCGGTTGGTGCCCAGGGGGCTGTCCCCTCTGCGGGGCGCCCCCCAGGAGGCTTCGTTCTTCCCTGTCTCAGAAAGGCAGACGGGG